>PVHY01001590.1:0-152491 GCA_004024945.1 Uropsilus gracilis | reverse complement strand
AATTGCTGGCGAGGATGTGGAGAGAAAGGAACACTATTACACTGCTGGTGGCAATGTAAACTAGTTCAACCACTATGGAAAGGGGTGTGGAGGACCCTCAAGCTAATGAAAATGGAACTACCATTTGACCCAGCAATTGCTCTTCTGGGAATCTACCCAAAAGAGACCTCAATGTGGGTACAAAAGGACACCTGTACCCAGATGTTTACTGCAGCACAATTTATAATTGCAAGGTCATAGAAACAACCTAAATGCCCCAAAACAGAGGACTGGATAAAAAAAATGTGGTATATATACACGATGGAATATTACTCATCAATTAAAAATGACAAATTGGACGACTTAATAACAACATGGATGCATTTAGAAGAAATCATATTAGCAGAAACAAGCCATAAAGAAAAAGGCAGAAACCAAATGGTTTCACTAATGTATGGGATATAGTGGGAAAAAGAAAAGAAAAGAAAAGAAAAGAAAAGAAATAAATAAAAGCCTTGAGGAAAGTCAAAACAAGCTAAGCACCAAAATGAAATGCACAACTATGAACAGGAGGGAAAAGGGGGAAGGGGGGGGCAAACCCTTGAGATTACAAAGTTGTGAAATTTATATATAAATAAAAAATATATATATTTAAAAAAAAAAAGAATTTAGTGGTGCCCAGTAGGGAGAAATAGCCAGTGTCCACTTTGGTAAGAAGTTAACCAGCAAAACACTGCCTGGCTGGATGACAGATATTGAAAAGATGGCTGGCAGGAGGGCACTTAAGACTTCCATGCATGATGGGTCTCCAAACAGTGGTTGAGCAATGACTGCAATTTGTGTATCAAGAGGGGGGATAGAAAGCCTAATAAGTGTGTTTGAGATGCAGAAATAGAATATTGCTTTTGACTTTTTAGAAATAAATCCAAATGTCAGCATTTTAATTGACAGTATCAAGCCATCACCAGCATATGCATGCCTACCTTTAGAATACTTCTCTCCAGAGATTAGTGACTTGGGAAGTAAAATCAACAATCATTTCCATTGAAGAATCTTCAGTCCAGAAAAGGCTTCATGAGACATGTTGAAACACTCATCCTAGTTTGGAGAACACCTTTCTTTATCCTGGAAAATGATATGAAAATCTGGCTAAATGGTTTTCAGTAGAAACGATGTTCCCAAAGTGGAAAGTAGTAAGATACAGGGCAGTGAAATGTTTGTCAGTAGTAACAACAGTAGAAAACCATGACAAGAAAAGGCATTCAACATGAGTCCATCATGGAAAAAAAGTCTAGCATGCATTCCACTATCCTGACCAGATTTGTTATTAGACATGAGAGCAATAAAGGTAACAGTGACACAAACCATAAAAACAGCTAATACTTACTAAGTACTTGCTTTGTTCCTGGTACTGTTTGTTGGCTCTGTGCAAAAACTCATTTAACCTTCACAGCAATATTATTTGATGGTTGATTTAAAGCTAACAGAGTCAATAGTGGACCATGTGATTTGACTCCAGAACTTTATCACTTAATTACGGAGGAGATCATCCCTTGTCAATTAGCTCTATCCCTTCAAGAGTACTGACTTTGAATTTGAAAGTGTCAATGAAGTATAGACATAATTCTGGTCCTTTGGAAAACATATAAATACCAAATAGAACTAAGTCTTGAAACTTAAGTGTATGAAAAGGTGCTTATATCAGGTTTCCTTTAGAATGAAATGAGATATAAATAAATTATTAAGGTTCCTTAAATTGATTGAAAATAAGAAAATAGCAATGATGATTGCTGGAAATCATAACATACACTGAGAATGAATCTGAGAGTCCATGAAGGAGTAAAACTGAGTTGATCTGAAGGAGAACATTGAATTTTGAGTGAGAGCAAAAGGATGGTGTTGGAAGCAGCAGCTATGCTGTGTACAATGAAGAGAGAGGAGCCTGTTTTAGCTTAGGGGTAGGGACTGGTTGGTAGAGTAAAATGAGAATGAAGGCTGATGGGGGACAACAATGCTACAGAGTCAGGAAAGCCACAGGAATTCTGAGGAATAGAAGACAATGTGGGAACAAAACTCTTGCAGATTTCCAAACAAATGACCTACACAGATTGCAAGTAGAGTCATGACCTATTGTCATAACAAGGCTGATGGAATGGAGACATGAGAGGAAGAAAAGAAGGATGCTATCTTTTATGCTTCTTATAGTCACTTGGCAGAAGGAATGACTAAAAGGACAGAAGAGATTGGAACCTATTTTGAACACAAATTCTTCTTTCTGTTCATTTTGATCATAGAATCTAACAAAGTCTCCATTGGGCCACAGAAATTCAGCATGTTAGTCCCTACATATTGGTAACCCTGAACTCACTGACAAACATCTCACACCTAGTTACCATTAAGTGACATATGAGGCATTTTATGTATAATATCTACTACTTCTAACTCTATAGCCCATATTTGCTATAATATGCCATTAAGATAATGAATTCCATGTCTCATATTTTTATTACCATCTCCCCCTTTCTTTTACCACCATCTCTCCCAAGTTTATCTCTCTTGAGGGGTTTAGGATTAAGAAGAACTTAAATCTTCATATTAGGTGCTTGGTCACCTCTATAGAATTATGTGCTAATGGAGGGAAGATTATTAATGGTGAGTTAACACCAAAAAATGTTTTTAATAGCAGTAGAGTATATTGCCTTGTATATGCTTGCAACAAAAGTAGTCTTTAAGTAGTAAGCATAATGTCTGTAAAATGCAGCTTTAACATCTGAGCACTCAATTTTTGCAATGAAAGACAGATGCCAATAGCGCTTATACTGTGTACAACTGAAATAAATCTGCCTTGCCTCTTTTGCAGTCAGTTTGCATGTCTGAGATATAATATATGGGCTTCCCCTACTCATAGCTCCAGAAGTGGGGCTGGGAGAACATCCAGTGTTGAAAGGTGCTAGTTTCAGAATTGTAAACACACCTTTCAGTAGAAAAAAGCTATAATGTGTATCGCAATACACTCCCTGATTCTGCAAGCTGAGCCTCATCCTTCAGCCAACTGGAATTAACACATCATTTCACTCCACCTAGTTTCCTTGAGTTGGCAGTTTTTCCAATGGCCTGGTGATCATAGACCATATTCTGTCTTTTGCTGATACAAGGACCTGGGAAATGAGGGAATTGGAAAAGCCTAAGGCTGTTCTATAGAACTCAGAACAGAGCTGTCCCTGATGTGAGATTTTTGTTGCTAGAGTAGAAAGCTAGTAACTCTCACCCTATTCCTCAGCAGATTTACTTACATTTGGCCTCTCCAGCTCCTCTATTCTGACTCTTTAACCTTGTTCAACTGAGACAGACTTTTTATACATCTCTGTATCCACCAATGGCCTGGGGGCCTTCCAGTTTAGTGTAGTTATATAATTTGCTTGAAAAAAAAAAAAAAAAAAACAAAAAAACACTGCTATTATGGGCAACTTCAGCAACACATTTCCAGAGGACAGTGCCCTTGGAAAGATTCATTTTCTCAATTTCAGCTCTTTAGAAACCTTTTCTAGATTTACTTTGTCACCACGGGCTTCCCTTGCCCAATCCTAATAAGAATTCTTGGAAGTATGACAGAGAAAATATGACAATTGTGAACTCCCCTTTTATACTTTATTAAAATAAATTTCTATTGACATAACAATGTTGTACAGCATTGTTTCAGTTGCAGGCACTGTTCATTAAAATTCTACATTGTAAACTTTACATTCTGATCACCTCCAAAGTTTTAAACACACAGCTATCTTCACTAACTAAATCTAGTACTACTGGGTTTTCCTTACACTAATAATTATTCATCAATTGCTATAAAAAGAAAAGAAGGTGTCTCTGATTTAAATATATATTTAGATTTAAAGTTTTCTCTTTTAAAAGAGAAACTGGTTATTTTGGCCTGTTGGACATCAAACCCTTCTCAAAGGTGTGAAGTGGCATCAAATTATGGTGGGAGTGTGGACAGACCCAGCTCTATGGGAACAGTATGGAGGTCCATCAGAACATCAAAATAAATCTCAATGACCCAGCAATTCTATTTCTAAATATCTACAGGATTAATTTTAAAAAAATACTAATTTGATGCACTCTATGCACTTTTATGTTCATTGCAGCATTATTTACAATAGCTAAGTTACGGAAACCACCTAAGTACCCAAGGACAACTGAATTGATTAAGATATATGATATGTACCCAATCTTATACTACTAAGCTATTGAAATTTTGGCATTTGAGATAACTTCGATGGAGCTGAGGGACTGTACTAAGCAAAATATGTCAGAAGGAGAAAGACAAATAACATATAATTTCACACATATGTGAAACAGAAACAAAACATATAGATAAAATTAAAACAAAACAAACTCTAGAAATCTGACTACAGAATTGAGGCTATCAGGGAGGTAGTATGGGGGAAAGAATAAAGTGGAGAAGATTAGAGGAGACCTAGTGAACTATGGTAGAGGATTATGGGTGCTTTGGTGGTAGAGATGATGTGGTGACATATATCTGAAGAGGTGACATACATCTAAATAATATAATTAACATGGCAAATAATTGTTTGTACCTTTGGGTGTTTTGGTGCCTAATGCCACCAAAACACAAATGAATTCCTTTTTACCCTACAGTTTCCTACCCTTGTGGAGTAATGCAAGGCAAGTTGGGGAAAGAAAGATTGGAGGGAAGGAGCTAGGCTTGTCTTTGTCCAAAGAGATAATACTGGTTTGCAAGATGACCTAAACTTATTTTTCTAGAACCTGTTCAAATATTTTCCTTAGAGTCAGATCATCATAGTCTTTTGGTCCCTACCTGAAAGTGGATCACAGGTTGCAGGGGATGCGTGCATGTGTGTATCTAAGTATATCCCACTTCTCCTCTAGAAACACAGAAAAACTGTATGCTGATTGGATGGAGGGTGTGCAAGGATCCATGGAAGAAACTGGGTCATAATAATCAGCAACCTTCAATAATTCTGTTGATACCCTCATTTCCTAATTATCAACCTCAAGTTATGTGCAACCATAATTCTCAAAGCTACTTAAAAAATAAATCTAGTATTTCTGCTTTAGTTTAACAGCATCCTGAAAAGCCTATTTGCAAAGCACATGTCTTGTACAAGTAGATACTGACCCTCGTTAAAAGTTGAGCAGAAAAGGAGAGAGAAGTCAGTGTTTTACTAATGAAACAAGCTTAAGCTTTTCTTTTTTTCCACAAGTGTCACATTAGGGCTTAAGAAACTCTGCCCTGGAGAAAAGAGATCAGGAGATCTCTGAGGTACAGGGGTTTTGCAAGATCAGCTGTCTCTTTTTGAATATTTCTAATGTAGACAGGTATTTAGGAGACACTAGGCTAGTGGGCCAAGCTAGCAGAGTGCTACTTTATTTTCCTGGTAATTTGAGGGCATATTGGCCATAAATTTCCACTAGCCACATTCATTGCCAAGTGATAGCGGAATACCACTTTGTGAAGAATGTGAAAAGAGCTAAAATCAAATTGAAGAGTAATCCCTGATTAATACTTTTCTTCTTCTGTCCATTCTGGCAGTGGCAAGTGGCAATTTTTTTCAAAATAGCCTCGTCCTGCTTAGGTGAGAAAGAGATCTGCCCCTCAGGATTTCTTCTATAGAGCCCTGGTGAAATTTCCCTAGCAGCTGAAGTTAATATGGAAAAGAAACAGAATGAAAGTGGTAAATCTATTAAATTGTTCCTGATTAATTTCTTAATATATCAAAGGTAGGAGAGAAGATAATTAGCAAGAAGAGATGATAAATCTACCCAATTCCAGTCAACATTATCTCAGGTTCAACCCTTCTTTGTTTTCTTTGGTGCTGTTCTTCCTAGATTAATAAATATAAAAAGAAATGTAACTCACTCAGAAGATCATATAAAGTAGCCTACTCTTTATTTTAGCAGATGTAAATGTGATTCCTGAGAGACTTCTACTCCAGTGTGTAGGAACATGCTCTGATAGTCAGCTGTGTCTTTTTCTCTACCTACCATGACTCCCAACCACATGCAGGTTAGTCCTATATTTGTTCCTGTTTCTGCTATATTTGTAACTTAACTTATGGATGCAAACATGGATCCTTGCTGATTTCTGGCAGAACTCTGCCTCATGTGCTGATGAGCACTCCCTGGCATCGGGCACCTGTCCAAAGCAGGTGCCTCTCAGTGAATGACTCTTTTGCCTCATCTCAAAGGTGGCAGGTTGAGTGCAACACTGTCTTCCTGCTGTGTTGAGGTTATGATCTACCACCAGCACTTCTATCACCAGGTCAAAGGAAGGGAGACCGTGGCTGCCAAGATTAGCAACAGTAGACATTGGAGGTGGCCACAGGGAGTATCTGCACTAGCTTAAGGATTCCTCACTTGATGGATGGATAGTAAGATCAGATGAGGCATTTGAGCTTGTTTACATATAACTTTTGTTCATGAACCTGAGTGGATTGACCTTCAGGTCATGGTGAAATGCTTGTATGTTTTCTCAAGTTGAGATTGAACTACAAGCTGAGAATCAGAGGACCTGAATTTGCATCATTATGGGGTTCTTTGGGGCAGGTTATTCTTGTTTAATAACGCACATTTACTTTTGTGTGCTGCACATTAATTTTGATGAATGTAGAACATATGTGACCATTTTAGTTATAGAAGAGCAAGCAGGAAGCAATGAAAGCAATTCGGAGTTTATCTGAGATATAATACCTTAAAATTAATAAAAGGTTATAAACGCACAAAGGGAATGGTAGGACATATTATGAGATGAATGGCATAATGGCAGGTAAACACAAAACAGGTGTTTAAAGGTACTGGAACATTTTTCTTTTAGAGTGCCTAACATATTTGGAAGGGTGTAATGAAAGATAATTTGCAAAAAAATTGGCAAGCCTGCATAGGATTGACGTCAAAGACTGGTGAGTAATGAAGGTAGTACTTATTAGGGCAGTGATTTAATTAAAAATATTTAGGGAAATTAATCTGGCAATATATAAATGGTGCAATGGAAAGAATCAAACTGAGAGATAGTAGATTCAAATAAAAAAGTGTGTCAGTCATTAAAAAAAAATCATGAAACCTAACTAGAGTCATATGTCAGTGATAAAGGGAGACAAGGATAGGTGGGTGGGTGAATGGATGGATGGGGGGGGAGTGAAGAAGGGATGCATGGATGAATGCATGCATGCATGCATGCATGCATGGAATATTGCATAGGAATAATGCAGCAGCTCTGGAAATTAATTCATTTTCTGAGGTCAAAGAGGGAAATAAGTAGGATGCACAAGTTAGATGTAAGAGAGATCTGACAGCATTCTATACCTGCTAGTTGTATCAAGGAGTATATTTTTTTATATTATTGGCTAAGAAGCTTTGACATTGAGGAAGAGGGAAAAATGAGGGAGTCAAAAATATAACCTTTTTAGATAGAACAATTTAAGAATTTAAAAATAAAATGTTATTCTACTGAGGATAGCATCTGCATTAATGGGGGCCAGAGGAGAATGACTGTAAAAGTGAAGGATACACTTATAGATTAATGTTCAAGACTACTATAAGTCAATTATGTTCCAGTGATGCCTGGAAATTTTGCCTATGAGGAATGCAACTTGTACTACCTTATTTCAAATGCCATCTTTTGTTTTCTCTATCTTTTCATTTGCATTCAATATTACCTAAGATTTGATTGTATTCTAGGAAATAGAGTGAGTCTAGAGTCTCACCTAATTTCCTGCCCCAACAAATTTGTTTCTCTGGATTGGGAGACCTGATCCCTCTGGATCTGTGAGACAGACTGCCTCTGGGCTCTGAATTCCCTGAGCACCAACTACATTATAGAGCCCACCAAACTTGTTCTTCTTTGTCTCTAGTTGTCTACTCTCTCTCATTGGATTGTCCTCTTTTCTTCTTATGTTTTCAAATCCCTGTTCTGCTCATGCCTTCATCCTCACCTACCACTGAAGAAACTAGAAAGTTAGCGTATCTCTGTAAAATAACAAACCTTTTTATTTCTGTACTTTTTATACTTTTCTATAATGCTAGTGTGTGTGTTTTTATAAGATAGTCTTCAGCACAACTTGGGCAAGATGTGCTAGTAAAAAAAAAAAAAAAGTCTGGTTTTAAGTGCCCTGTCACTGATAGGGAACTGATAACCTAGTAAATAATGATAATCAATGCTTATTGAAATGGAAACTCATATTGTTATGACTTTTCACCTAGTGTTCTCATCTGTGACCACATATCCACATATTGCACATAATCTCTCCCACAGAAAATCCCACAGGCTTTTTCACAGATAAAGAGCACTGACTCCAGAGTCACACAGAACAAATACTTTTAATTCTGCTATGGGACTTTGAGAAGTCTACATAAACTCTCTTTACATTTATTAGCAAGTTAATATTAGTTTACAACACTTGATAAGCTCCAGGTTTCACACCTTGTTAAATGTTCATATGTACTAAGCCAACCACCAAAGGTCTAGTGAATCTTATCACCTGTAAAATTTAGTAAATAATACCCCCCATAGAGTTGTTATGTAAAGAAAATAAAATTATTATAAGTACTGCATAGGAACCACTTAGCAAAAATTCAATGTCAGCAAAAATTAATTACTGTTTGATCTTGAGATATCCCTAACAAATGTTCCCTCTAAATTTCAAATGTAGCAGCCTTCGGATATCCTTTTGTGGTAAGGGCAATTTGCATTTGGGAGATTTAACATATCTTTCAAAGACTATGTATGTATACTTGTAGAAGCTGAAATAATAAAAATAGATAGACCAAGAGTGGCATTGATTAAATATTCCCTAGTTACAACAAGTTTATTTTAGACTACAGGTTAGGTTCTTCATTCATTTTTGGATTCTCTCTTTATTCATTTTTCCCTTTGCCTTTAAGCCAATGCACCATATGGTGTAATTCTTGCCACCTACAAGTGAAGCAGACTGTGGGATCTCAAAGCCAACCTTGACAATGGAGAGGGAGGAACAGAAATCTCGCTCAAACACAAATACTTCCACTAATTACTGGCATTAACAGTAAAAAAGGAAAGTAAAAAATTATAGGGAAGGAGAACAACTTCTGGTTTCAAATGCTTTGCTTATTTCTCCGTGGTCACAGCTTGAAATCCCTTTTCTTCCAAGGGCAGGATGAATGGAACAGGAGATTCAATAGGGTTTGGTGCCTTCAAGAAATGTCAAACTTTGAATGCCCCACTGGTTACAGGTTATAACCAGAATGTACACCTACACCACATCTGTGGTCCTTTCTCAGAAATAAAACCAAACTGAAAGCAGTAGAAAAGTGGACTAAACTGAGAATAAGTCCTCAGCACTAATGAGGGATGTGCTGGGGGATTCTGGGGATCCTGTCTTTTGAAGCCAGTCAAGGAGGTAATAGTTTAGGAGGAAGGAACTGTGTTGTAAGTCACTGAATGTTTAAAGAATCAATTAATAGATGATTTGTAGATTTCAAATTTAGGAAATAGATAAATTTTAGGAGAGAGAAGAAAGAAATTTGGGGGTGAGGTGGGAAGATGGAGTCCCAAACATGGGAGATTCAAGTGACATGGCCATGAAAGATTTGAGCATTGTTCCTCTGTTCACTCATTTAGCAGTTGTCAGGGAACAAGGTTTCTTGGTTCCCCTGGGGAATGAGAGGATCAAAGAAAATAGCTGTCCTCTTCTTTACGGTACTTTTGTTTTAGAATCAAAGAATGGCAGAACCAAAGGTAACCATAGAGAACAGAGTTCAAGCTGCTTTATTTCCCAGAGGAGACAACTGAGGCACAGAAAGGTGATGAGATTTGCACATTTTTAAGCAGATCTGCTAGTTGTCAAATCAAGACTAAAAACTGACAGCCCCTATAACCCTGAGTTCATAGCTCTTTTTACTTCCCTCTCACATCATACGTCTGAGGTATAGGTTTTTGGTTTTTGTTTTTTTTCTAAATGCCATATAAATTTTTTCTTTATCTCTAATATAAGAGACAACAAAGGTACCAGCCTTTTCTACTGCTTATTCAGTGCCTTTTATCACCTCCATCTGCCATGCAGATTTTTACAATTTCCATATTAGGTTGTTACCTTGAAACAACACTCAAAGTTTTGCAGTCTGCTGAAAGAAACTCTGGCAACTCTACTTATTCAGGAGTGTCAACCATTGTGGATGTTCAGGACAGAGTACTTCTGTTTGCTTCCGTAGCTCTTTGTGTTAACTGAGGGGTCCTTCTGTCCAGTGAAAGGAAGGTAGTGGAATGTCTGTTCTGTGCTACAAATTGGGTTATAATGACCCAGTGTAACCTTCTCTGTTTTGGGACCCCCAAAAGTTGAAGCCTTTTACTTTATTTAATAAGCATGGAAAGCAATTCTAAGTTATAGTTATATCAGTTATATGTTAGTTATATCAGATGGAATTCCATTTTCTTTATGCATCTTTTATTATTTTAGTCAGTTATTAGAATTTTAATCACTTTATATTAATGGACATATGTATTTTCTTCTGTTACCAATAGGGGGTAACAGAATATCATGTATATAAATATACATGAGGGCAGTTTTACACTGCTTTGAATTACCCCTTATTTAAAAGATATTAAATTTGTATTATTTTTTTAAATTGGAGAGATATGAGCTTTTTTCCCTTTGTGAATGCACTATGAAGTTGTTTGATAATGATATAAATGCTGGCCATCATGACAAAAATTGTATAATTCTATTTACCTGTTATAAACACATTAGACCAGTTGGAAACCAAATGATCAAGTTTACAACAATTTACTATTAAAATAAAAATGTCCCTAATTATCAAATTTCATAGTATCAGTGAATGTGATTTTCATTTCTGATGTATATATAGAATAAAGGGATATAGTTATAATAATTCTATAGTAGTATAACTCTGTGAAATGATAACATAGAATACCATTCAATATTTCCAGTCACTTAGTGATGAATTAAAAGATAAAAGTTTGAATAACTGGTATGCTCCTCTTTCCTGTTGGTAGTACACCGAGGTAAACTGAATACCAGATTCATGTATGCTTATTTCTTAGATTCTGGTGGCTTCTGGATACCCATCCTAACCTTCGGTGCAATATTATGAGTTTGATGTTGTTCTATAAGATAAATACATCCAGAATTGACCAGTTAAAATTTCAACATTGCTAAAAGGGAAAACCAATAAAAGCAGTCAAGATCTTAGGTAAAGCTTGTTGAGACCGTACAACAAGCTGTAGATAAGTAAGTAGAAGAAGCAAACATTGATTTAAACCAGG
The DNA here is from genome assembly GCA_004024945.1 of Uropsilus gracilis. NCBI lineage: Eukaryota > Metazoa > Chordata > Mammalia > Eulipotyphla > Talpidae > Uropsilus > Uropsilus gracilis. The sequence goes on along the minus strand of PVHY01001590.1, from coordinate 141,216 downwards.
TTATGAAAAATGATCTTCTAAAGAGTGCTAAATATTACTGCATCTGGGGAGACATTTGAGTGGCTTTAGACTATGGGCAAAACCCTTACATGCTTTAATTAGTGTATGCCATATATACAACTTGAAAATTAGAAAATAATAAATGGATCCTATTCCTTTCATCTACCCCATATCCTGTTACCTTGGCAACGGGTAGTATATGATTTTAAGAAATGCCAGCATTATCATATCAGTTCATTTCAAGAATGTGTTTGTGAGGGAATGAACTTAAAAAAAAAAAAAAAGATAAAAGGAAACCTAGAGATAACCACACAGCATATTGAAGGACCAGCATTTCTCATTCACAAGGTATTATTAAAAAAACAACTCTAGAGCTCCTGGCAGTGTCCTTCTTAGATACTCAGCTCTGCACAGGTCACCGGTGTGTAGAAGAATCATTCTAGTCTTCCTACTCAGTAATAGAGTAGTCACAGATCTCTAGAAGAGGAGCAGGAACAAGGAGTAAAAAGGGGATGGTGATAGAAGTGAGGGTAGTGGGAAGTGGTGATGGTGGTGGAGATGGTGATACTGGGGAAGATGCTGGGGAGGAGGAAGGGAAGAAAGAGTGGAACTAAAATTTAACAGGAAGAAAAGGAGAATTTTTATTTCAACTGTCAGTTTCCTTATTAAAGTTATATGAATAGATGCAAGTATAGTTACAGAAATCAAATCCTTTCAGTATACCATTAAGTTTCCAAATGTATATTAGAGCCTAACCATCAGAAAGTGTCTTGAGCACAAAGTTGATTCTCTTCAGTGTAATTGAAGTTAATGTGAATTGTTGTTTCCTAAAAGAATGTACACCCAAATTTCTGAATATCTGACAATTATTTATTACCATTTTGACAATAAACAGTCTAAACAGAATTTCTTATAGCTACTATATAATAATTACTGTTTGCCCCATATTTTAATTTTTAAAAAGTAGATATAACTTTGAACATAGATAGATGCTTCAAAAGTTATCATGTGAAAAAGACTTTCATTAGTGATTCTTTGTTGAAAATAGGTAAAAAAATATAAAATAGTTATATGGGTAATCTTATTTATAGTTTTAGTATGGGAGAATGAAGCTTTCTCACTCAATTACATAAAGTTCTACTCCTGGTGCTCCTTGTTTTCTAAGTTTAATTGTCAAACAGGTTTTGACTGAAGAAGGAAGCTAAATTCTGTGATTGTGAGCCACAGTGTAGCAGAGTTCTGTGATCTGTGTGATCACAGACTGAAGGTAGCATGGAGTACATCTATGTAACATTGGCACTGAAGGCTCTATCCCTGGACTTATTGGTCCCTTCTGACCAGCTCCTGTTCAATCCTCTGCATCTTGTTCTTGGCTGTTGATTTGAATCTAAAAGAAGAGGAATCAGGAGATACATAAAAGACTTAAGGAAAGTCATTTTCACTCTGGGCTAATGCATTTTCCTGTAAACTAGAGAATAGTGATATAGAGTGAATTGTTCAAGCCTTTTCTTCCATTTTCCTGCTTGGCAGTACTTGTGGTGTTGTATCTTCCCCATGATTGTATGACCTACTGGGTATGCACATGTGGAGGTGGATACACCTGGGCCTAGGAAGAAAGATTAAAGGGGCAGCATCAACCCAGGGTGGGAGCTTGCATGACAGTATGATCATGAGATGGATCACAGGAGACCATGGGGAAGGAAGGGGAGAGGAGAAACTTGAGTGGCTGTACTTTTTTTTTTTTTCCCTTTTAGTATTAAACATCCTTAAAAAGATCATTCCAATGGCTCTGACATTATTTGACTGCTAGAGCCAATGATAAACCTACCAGGATTAGGATGATTACCTTATAGGTGGTTAAAATTTTGGACTTCGTTCCCTAATTGCACCATGAGATATTTGCAATGAAAAAATGTCTTAGGTCCCATCCTGTGTGGGACCAAGGGGTGCTTTCAACAGTTAAGGTGACTGTTGCAAATCACTCTTGACAAGACTACAAAATACTGTAAAACCTTTGTGAGTGTGAAACACATAGACACCTCCTCACTCATCTCAATAAGCCTATCCCTTGTCTCTTGTTGACCAGCACTCTCAGTTACCCTCAGTCATTCTGAGGTGTCCACAAAGACTCTCACAACATAGACAGTTAATTCCCTGACCTTATTTTGAAAGTGCTGTCATTCAAGAACAGGACTGACCTTTACCACTCAATCATATGCAATATTTGTAAATAATTTTATATAATTAGTTACTTATTAGCATCCTTAGTTGATCTTAGGTTCTGCCTTGCAATTTCTACATTGTCTTTTCATCATTAGCAATTTGTTGCAATCAAAAGTGACACAGCGCTCAGAAATCTGCTCTGATAGCCAGCTGGATCACCCTCCGTTAGTTCTTTTGGAGCAGTGTTGATGAGCAGGTCAGGCTAGTGGTGAAAAGAAATAAGTAGACAGAGGTGTTATGGAAATGATTTTTTTTGTCTTTAAAATTAAAAATTTAGCATTTGTTTTTTCCTTGAATGTATTTAGAACATTGCAAGTCCCAAAGAGCAGAATATGTAAAGGGAAATATAACTTTTCAGTAGAGAAATCTAGCTAACATTACCTTTGCTAGGTTATCAGGGTTATTGGCACAAGTGATAAAGCATTTGATATCATGTAACCCTGATATGATATGGGGAAGAGGGTATTCTCCTTGTGTGGTTTTCTCAAACCTGTGAACAGAGCATAATCATAGCGGAAGAAAAACCAGGCTAACCCAACTTGAGGATACTGCAACATATTTGACTAGTAATTTTCAGAACTGTCACCATTATGAAGAACAAGGAAATTCTGAGAAATCATCACAAAAAGAAAGTAAGGAATCATAAAGGCTAAATGGAAAGCTTTTGAAATCTTATTAAGTTCCATGCTTATTCAGGAAATTTTAATGTCTCTAGGACTCTATTCTTTGACTACAGCACGTGTTTATATACAATATTATTATATTTTGTATGTACAAGATGGAGCAAGCAAGAAGTTTGGCTGCTTGTGGTAGAAATATTTACTGAAATTATAATTCAATACAGTCAATAGTGAATACCATGTTAATGCCTTAATTTTTGTTCCATATGTCTTGGTATTGTAATATATTAAAAGAATTGCATAAAGATATACAGTAGCTACAAAAAAGGATATACAATATATACAAAAGATAGATTCTTTAAAATATCCTAAACTTGTGCATATGTGCATATATATATATACATATATATATACATATATATATATATACATATATATATATATATATATATATATATATATATGTATACTGGCTACCTGTGCTTTTTGTTTGCTAGGGTTGCCGAAACAAAGCACCACAATCTGAGTGATTTAAAGGAAGAAAGGTATTATTATAGAGTCTGAAGGCTATAATTCCAGGATCAAGGTGTTTGATTCCCTATGGGAACCAAGAGGGAGGCTGTGTCTCAGGCTTCTCTCCTTGGCTTACTGTTGGCAGTCTTCTCCCTTTGTCTCTTCACATTGTCTTGCCTTTTTGTCTTTATGTTAAATCAACCATCCTGGAATTGGACCATAATGATGACTTCATTTTAACTGTAAAGAGCATATCTTCAAATCAGGTCACATTCTGATGTACCAGGCATTAGGATCCCAGCATATCTTTTTGGGGAGGGCACAATTCGTACCTAATTGTACCTTAGTGTTCTTTAGCCTTTTTCATTTTAAAGTAAGTTTGGCACCTCTTTCATTTGTCCCCCATATCCTATGGTTAAGTAAGCAATGCTAACCTCACTTACTAAACATTGTTCAAACCCATATACTTTACTTCCTGTATACCATCATCATTTCAACTCCAATCCAAACTGCAGTCACAATTCTTCTAGTCTAGGGGAAATGCCTACTAAGCTTAGGGAATTTGTTTCCCAAATTGGTTTTCTACTCTTTTCCATTCTCCATGTTGCCTTCTGAGATGTCTTTTCCACAGGGCATATCAGCTATGTTCAAAACTCTTTCAAATCTTCCCTTTGTTCTGAGAATAAAGAGCAAAATTTTTGTCTGTCATGACTGCAGAAGCCTATATGACCTGCCACCCTTTGAGTCACACCATAAACCGCTTTTCTGCCTCAGTTATTCTGTCAGGCTACACCAAACAGCTCCTTCAGATCAGGAAAAGCACTGGATCCATCCTGTTATGACGCTTCTTTTGTGCTATGCTCCCCTCCCCAACCACCTGCTGCACCTGCTCCCTCCTTTCCCTTGCTCTTCAGGTCTCAGTGCAGGCATCCATGCCCAGAAACACCCCCACCCAACACACTTGCTTTTCCCCACCCTGAGACAGCATCCTGATTATGTGTTGTCTGAGCAAACTAAACTTTCCCTTTAGGGCACTCCTCACATTTTGAGATTTTATACGTATACAATGATTTGGTTAATGTCTGTCTCTTCCTCCCTTGATGATAAGCTGTATTGGGCAGGATCCATATTTGCTTGTCTTTCTACCTTATATGCAGCACCTATAAAATCCATGGCTCTAGATTGGTTCTTCAGTTTGTAAACCCGTGAGTGCATTAATCATTTTCAATTCATATCATTCAAGTAAACACTTTCTTCCTTTTCTTGGTCTCTTACTTTGTTTCCTGATACTTGCCAGTACTATTTAGCTCTCCTTATACTCAGTGTGCTTATGTGAAATCAGTCATGCATACTTTGGGGAAAGAATGATTAGACCTGTTCATGTTTTCTCCAATCTAGTGACAGCAGGAGATCAAATTTGATTTGTTAGTCTAAATAGAAATTTAAACTTTGATAATCTCCATATTTTAAAATTAATGTCTATAAGATTTTGTCACAATTTCTAAATTTTTAGAGAGAAGCCTAAAACTGTATGTCTAAGTATATTGAAAATGTACTTAAATTATATGAGCTGAGTACAAACTTGCTATTTATTACCAATTTTGAAGTCTGTTTATGAATGATGTTCTTCCAGCCTTCCTTCCACATGGAGAAAACCCCAGACATTTTTAGAACATCCATTAGAACTTCTAGCACCAACAAACCTTTTATAGTGAAATCATTCAGACAGGTGAGGAGGAATTTCCCAACCAGGTGAACTGCACCCTGCTTAGAGAATTGTGTCCACTGTGCTTCATGGACCTGGTCACTTAAAGTTCATGGTCACTTCTCCAAATGACTTCTCCACATGATCACTTTTTCAAGAGGTATTCAGGAAGTGTTCATGTCTGTGGGATTCTGAGGTTTGATTACAAGTGTTTATATACATAAATGTTATTTTGTGTATATGCAAGATGGAGGGAGTGTCAAATCTGGTTTTTCAAAACAGATAAAGTTTTACTTAAATTAAAACTCAATATACCAGAATGATAATTTCAGTTTAAATAAAGATCCTTAACATTTAATGCCATAGTCTAATAAACATGTAAGAACACAGTATACTGACTCTGATCAGTCAAAGCTCAATAATAAAGTAGTTCAGGTAAATAAGTTCCAGCTTTCATGGAGCTTTTATTCTTATGTAGTCATTTTGAAGTATGTCTGCCAAGCATGCGTGGTGATTTCCAAGCATAGAAGGAGTTACTTTTGGTTCCTGGGCAATTTCAGAAAGATTGATGAAGTTCTGCATTCTTGCTTAGAACATTCTGTCTCTAGATGAGTAGCTAACATCAATCCTCTCTTGCCAGAAGCATGCTTGTCCCACAAGACATGGTACCTGCAGGCTAAAAGCAGGAAAGCTACAGCTGGAGAGCTGGGGGCTTTTCTTTGGGACACCAGGCAAGAGCAGAATTCTAGTAACTCTGACTCTTTGATCCTCAGTTGCTCTTGCAATAGTTGATTGGGAATGTCCTCACTTCGGCAGGGTGTGGAAGAAACATTCTATTTTCAGCATTACATAATATTTACTGAGTTACAACCTCAGGAGCATGCATCTAAGGTAGAATCTGAAATTGATCCTGAGCATGGAGGTCATGGAAACAAAGAAAAGACAGATCACTTTTCATTTCATTACACAGACCTGAATGAGAATTCGTCCTAATGGATATATTGCCTACCTCTGGAGGACTTGGATAGAGGAGAGAGTTAAAATGAAGCAGGTTAGATATCATCCCTGTACACTTTTTACTTTTCTATGCAATTTCACCCCAAATATAAAATAAGTTAGATGAGTTTTCCAGACTTTGGAGAAGACTAATCCCACCCCACCCCCCTACTTGTGCATGTGACCCGAACTGAACAATCCTATATATTCAGCTCTTCTGGTGCCTGGTATATCCCATTGCCCTGCTCTGCCCTGACCATAGCTTTATAGTATCTTTAGTTTTATAGGTATCTTTAGAATACTTGATTCTTTTAACTCACCTCCCTAAGTTTAGATGTAAGTGCCTGATGTTATTACCTTAGTTAAGAATGCACACATACTCCACTCTATTTGTCAATCAGTATGTTTTTCATTTGCAAGAGAAACTTGCTGCAGAACTGTGTTATGGACTTTGACAAGCTCTAATACTCTTCAGTTGGCAAGGTATGACAAGATTACTTCTTGAGGTAATATTAAGTGGCAGGACTCCCATTTACACAGAGATGCAATTGAGAAAAGAAGCCTGCTTAATTTTTACTAGACACTATTCAGAGATTTCAATGTTCGCACAAGCTATATCTCAGGATAATTTACACTAAACCTAACCCTATATTTAAGGGTGGCATGCCTATGTGTAACAGCTGCTGAATATAGGCCATTGTCTCTTACTTCAATGATACTTAGCAAATTCCCTCCATCTGACATGTATAACATTGCTTTTCTGCTTCCTTCTTTTGACAGCAATGAATGCTAGCCAAAAAAATAAAAACCAAAATAGCAAAATAAAAATATTTTTAAAGTAGAACAATTTCAAAACTAGGCACATGGATAAGAAATGAAAAATGAATGTCATTCCAATATGTTCTGACCTAAAACCTTTAAAATAACTTGTAGTTCATTTAATGAGAGGAAGGACATATTTTTTTTTCTGGAAATTTATACAGGAGATGGATTTAGTGGGGAGAGGCAACCTCTTGTTGCAACACCCCACCCCAAGACCTTGATAGATTAGTCCTGAATCAAGCAGAGTACTGATGTCACAACCTTCAAGAGAAGGGAATGAGCAGGATCAGGAAGGGAGTGGACAGTGTCTCCTGTGTGGGGAGTCTGCCACAGAGCTCCCCAACACATGATAAGCTGAAACTAGAGAGACAAATTACATATCTGACTATCATTAAATTCTCCAGTAATGAGGGGAAAATATGAGAGGCAGAACAAAACTGTGTTACTCATCTTTGTAAGCTCGAGATACAGAATATTTGTTTAGAAATTGAAGGAGTTGAAATCTAAGCCCAAAATGACATCTTAGAAGCCCCTGTGCACCCATTACCATTTTGAAATCAATTCTCTTAACCTACATACTTGGAGAGCATGAGTCAGTGTTCGCAAATCAAATTCATGCTTTTTTGTACTTCTGGTTTTGTTTTATTTATTGAATTAAATGCTGAGTTAAAACTTTTGAACCAATCCATAGAAATAACCAAAGGTACATGAAAAAATGCATATCATCACTTATTGTCAGGGAAATATAAACCAAAACCACAATAACTTAGCATCTCAATGTGAGAATGTCCCAAATCATAAAGATCAGAAACAGCATGTGCTGGTGAGAAAGAGAAAAAAAAAAGAAACTTTCTTAACTGTTGCTGGAAATATAGACTGGTCCAATGCTATGGGACTCAGTATGAAGATTTTTCAAAATATTAAAAGTAGCTCTTCCATACCATTAAGTAATTGCACTTCTAGGTATCTACCCAAAGGATGCAAAACATTAATTGGAAAGAGAATATCAGCTCTTGTCCACTATGGAATTGTTTATAGTAGTCAAGCGATGGATATAGCCTAAGTATCAATTAGAAAGATGCGATCTGTATGCACAATGGAATATGACTCAGCAGTAAATAAAATTTAAACTTTGATGACAACATGAATGGAACTGGACAGAATTATGCTAAGCAGAGAAGGAAGAAACACAATGATAGTATCATTTACATTTGGGATACAGAGAAATAAAACAAATAATAAATTTTAGAAATCTGATTGCAGAACTGAGACTATCAGACAGGGGAGGAAAGTCAAGAGAGCAAATTGAGATGGGGGTGCGCCATACTAAAGAGCTGGATTGTGGGGTATGAAGAAGGATACCAGAGAGACTGATTTAAAGAGGTTGGGATTGAATGGAAGTATGTGCTATTTAGTTACTTTATTGTATTTTATGTGTTATTTATAGGATTTATAAATAGTTAAATAAGGGGAATAAGTGGCTTAGGTAAAATTAGATTAGGTAAAACTTTAGTGATGGGATATTTGAGGGCAGGGAATTTACTCATTAACTTGTTATTTTTTAAGGAATATTACTTAGGGTTAATATTGGAGGAATGGGGTATACTGCTGTAAACTGGAGGTCAAATATGCCATGCTGTCTTCAGTGTTTTGAAAACAGATAAGAGCAGAATGAAGTTTTCTTCATTCCCAGCCTGAGTTTTGATTGGTTTTAGCTTGCAGCTCCCAGCATACAATCAACTGTGGTGGAGGACTGACTGTTGGTGCCCTGGGCATAGTGCGACAACAGTGCTCAATGATGTGATCCCAGATCTCCAAATCATATACAGGGTTTTTATTTGTTTGTTTGTTTGTTTGTTTGGTCGGTTGGTTGGTTGGTTGATTGGTTAGGTTTTTTTTTTTTTTTTTTTTTAAGACTAGGTCTCGCTATTTTTACCTGTGGGACCACAGGCTCACATTGCCTGGGGTGCCACAGACTCAAGCGATCCCCAGCCTCAGCTTCCCAGGTAGCTGGGATTACAGGAGTGCACCACCACGCCCAGCTATTTTTTTTGGGACTAGGTCTCACTATGGGCCCCTGGCAGGACTCCAACATTGATCCCTGGCCCCAGTCATGGCTTCCTAGGCTACCACCTTACAGGCATGAGCCACAATGCATATACAGGGTTGGAAATTTAAAAAAAAAAAAAAAAAAAAAAGGTTTCCATTTCATTTTCTTTGATGAAACCAATCACTGATAACATTATTTCTTCAAGGTGAAAAACACACCCTATTAAAAGGTTTCTCCTCTAAAAGGTTTCCTGCTTGCTCAGTCATACTTGTCAATTGTGTTTTACTAGTCAACATCACTAAGTCTATTTACCACCTCTCCTTTCCACACATTTGGGTTTTTAATACCTTTAATGATGACCTATATCATTTTTAACTCTACCAAGAGTTATCTTCTCATATTGAGATATTTCTCCTTTTCTGCAGTTATTTATAATCCTAGCAGTAATTATCCTCTGATATATAGACTCTGGTTTATAAACTGTGTTGAAGGACGGTGTGTATTTAATTTACTTTGTGCTATGTATAATAATATTTGAGTAATTGCTGTTGCATGATGTTTGTGTAGTTACTGTTACATTATGTCCATGAATGTTTTTCTTCCTCTTGTGTCTTTTTAAAAAATATCATCCTTATCAATTTTCTTTTAGCATACCATTAGCAATGCTTTTACCATTGCCTGGCCCAATCTGTTCCGTATAGCTCAGGCTCTCCAAAGTCTCATGGGTGAAAATTTCTCAGAAATCACAATGAACACTTTACTTAAGTGACATGAATGGTAAGATTTATTAAAATTTAAATTGACCAACTGATTTCATTTAGTTCTACACCCTGATTCATTTTGATCTATAGGCACATTTGCATGTACTAATTTGCATATCCAATACACAGGTGCACATCTATGCATATTTATTTTAAGTAATTTAGAATGTTAATTTTGTAGATATGATAGTGCAATTTTAAGTTTAGAAAAATCACGACATGTAGGTTTGGCAATGGTGAGAGTCCATAGTGTGAAGTGATACACTTATGCAATATTACTGTTACCAAAAACAGCTTCTCAGTTATGCAAAATGAATTATTCATATTACTTTTATTCTTTTAGGAAATACATTTTATATATTATTTTTCACATTTTCCTTCACTGAGTCTCAAAAAATCCAAGTAAGATGATACTTTCTAAAAATATATAGGGGGTATTTTCAAATGAGTATGTCTTTAACTTCTATTTTGGTATCAGACTATAATATAGTATAACATAGATGGAAGTATGCTTCCCCATTTGACAAAAAACTACAGGGCTCTAGATTCTATATATTAGGTATCCATTCAGCTGAGGTACCTCAATAGAGCTCTAGGACTTATAAAAAATCTGAACCAGTGGATTAGATATTTTCTGGTTTTGAGATCTTGAGATCAATGTTCTGTAAATCTGAATGTCATTTGAGTGTATCTCAAATTTTTTTTTGTGATGCAGTGCATAGTATCTTGAAGAATATATTAGTTACACTTTGTTTCTGAAGACTAAACAAGAAGTACATTAAATTGTCAGGACACATGCATACATTCAAATATTTGCTGCTAAAAATATTTGCTTTTGGTCTTTATTATAGAGTTCCCCTGCTTTGATATTTTGGGGGGAATATTGAAATACATTGTATGATAAATGATACTGTGTGTGCACATTTTCCATCTTAAATACTAGAGTTCCTGAAGCCCAGCTTTCCAAATTTGATCTGAAAGATATTATGTTTTACTTACCAGCAGACTACTGCTTTCATACTATCATAAAGACTTAACGATGTTCCATCAAGGCACATTAACATTTGAGCTGGGATGATATGAAACCCACCTAAATCTTTTAGCACTTTATAATCTCTTCTCAATAACAAGTGTTATATTTTAGAGCAACTAAGGAGCCTGTCACATTGCAGATGTGCAATGTGATGCTCATGTGTGACTAGAAGGTAGGTATTGAAAGATAAAGAAAACAAAGTACTGGGAAAAGTTAAAGCATGTGGAGAATGTCCAAACTAAAGATAATGAATCTCTGTGCCCCTCTGAACCACTGTATTGAGGTCTGTTGCCAAGGATCCTATATCATCTCTTCTAGGCATCTATATCAGGGTGGTTGGAGAGAGCAAAATCATGGAATTCATTGGAGACCATAAGTATGAACTGGAGCATCAATACTGAATGAATATATTCCTGCACAATCTTGTTTCCCTCTTTAAAATTGGACATATTAATATTTTATTTTCACCAAGCTGTGGGGAAGGTATATATTATTGATGAAACCGGGCTTTGTAGAGTTTCAGAATCTCTGACTTTTCCAGTTCTGAGAACATTGAAAAGTGAATCTTCTGTGATTCCAGGGTGCAGCAATAATGGAAGTAGACTGAATTAATGTTTTTCATTACTATCAATCCTTGTGTCCTCTTCTCCCTGCCACTACATGGATCCTCCACTTTTTTTAAAAGTGAGATCTAGAAAACCAGTAAAAGGAAAACTTGGTTTCTTTGCAGATATATTTCTAAAACATTTCATAAAAGGAGGGGCTGTGGGAAATCCCCCATGAGAGCACCTTTGTGCTTATTTCAGACTTTCCATCATCCGAACAATGTGAGGTAAGAATGAAGACACGGATGGTGTTCTAATCAAGGAGAGGGGTGTCCCCTGTCAGCCCTGTGTTTTGTCACTTCGCTTTTGTCAAAGAAGCATATTGCCATGATCGTCTGTCATATATTCATCTAGTTTGAGAGATAAGCGAAAACAAACTGAAACAAAAAGTCATGATAGTGGGTCAAATGACAGGCACTCATTTCATCATTAATATAAATATCCTCTGTCAGTCAAGCATGAAGCAAGAGAGAGACATCACAGGTGTCCCTTTCTTCCTTTGGTCAGGTAGCATAGGCACACTATCCTTTTGTGTATGTATGTTGCATAAAATTAGTTTCTCAAGCAATGTTTTTCAGAAATCACCAGTCCTCAATTTATTATTTCCTAACAGCCTGGAGTTGGGTGATTTAAGAAGGCAGAGGTATCTGAAAGGTCAGGCTTTCTACTGAATCCCCATCTGGTTATCTGCCTGGTGCAGTAGTGATGGTCACAGTTACAGCAACCTGGGTAGTTGTTACGAACGGAGTCTCATGTGTATAGCATCCATTTCTCTTTGTCCATCTTGCATCCAGTCACCTTCACCCTTCAGTACTTTAGCATTAGGATGATGTAGGAGCCACTGCAATGCTGTATGAATCAGGTACCCAGGTGATCAGCTAGTATTGGGAAGAGCTCTAAGAATACAGGAAACCTCTCCAGAAAATTAATAAATGAAAATTGGTCATGTTTTCCTTTGGCTCTTCCTACCCTTAAAGTTTATGTTTCTTTGTTATTTAGATCTGTGGGTTGCAGCTCTAGTCAAACATTGTAGCCATATTTCCCTTATAGTCAGGGAAAATGACAGCTTGAATCTTAAGTGCTATCTAAGATTGCTTAATGTAAACAATTCCACTGTCCAGGGTAGAGGAAGACAGAGAATACTTATACATCTGTTTAGTATTTTTCCACTATCGGTGTTCTTTTCCTGCTTGGATAAACTTTCCTCTCAAAAACACATTAATCGATTTTCAAAAATCAAGATTGCTGGTGAGTGGTTATCCCACCAAGTCAGGTGGCCTAATTATTTAGACAACAAATATGTCCTGACTTAGTTGCTCTTACTTCACAGAGCTGGCTGTCCTTTATATGACTCTGTCCTTGTAGTTAATTTAATTTACAAGGAATCCAAGATCAGCATTTGTGTATGTAAATAAATTAATTGCTTAATATAATTTCTCAATCATAAATCTCACACCATATTTTGAGATCAATAAATATTTTCCTCGAATAATGTCCTTACTTTCAAATTTTCAGAGCACTGCACCTGCCAGCAGAATCCCCTTAGGGTCTTTAAGAACATTAGTCAGCAGACAGGTTTCATCTTGACTGACAGAGGTTTCACCCTCTACTTTAATCCACCTATCCTTTTATCCTTTTGCATTTTCTCTTTCCACCCCCAACCCCCCATCTCAACTCGTGAAACTGTGCTAATTGCTAGTAAGAGGGCATATCCATAAAAGGCCTTTAAGGCCCTGATGAACTACTTATCCCTGCAGACAGATGCTAAGGTATTACCTAGAAATACAACTGACTGTTCCTTCTTCCCCTAAATTGCAGTTCATGTCTCTAGGTTGAGAGTAGTTCCACTGACTCAGTAATGATTTCAAAACTTAGATTTTATGGAAACTTATTTTTATTTGCAAATAAATACTTCAAATGAAATGGATAGATTGTGTTTCCATTAACTTGAAGATAATAATTTAATTGTATTAGGGTTTTTTAAAATTGTATTTGTCTGAGTGAAAGTATTATAGTTTAATATAACTTTGTTTTATAACCTAAAATTATGTCATGGTCAATTTTTTTTTTTTTAAGATTTTGGATTAGGGATTTGACCTTGAGTTTAACTTATGGTATAGCAATGAAGAAGATGTTTGAAGTCAGGCAGTTCACATGTTTATGTAGGTGGGGTTAAGTGCATTTCCTGTAGTCAGGCAGAATATAGATTGGTACAGAGGCTGAGTTAAGGTTAAAAGAATAACTGGGTGGTCAGAAATGTGGTGTGCATTTGATATTAGCTTATAGGTGGGATATAGTTACATACCAGTTATAAAAGCTGGTTAGTAGGTCAACTACAGGAAAGGAATGAAAGAGTAACTGTGTACTACTCATCTGATAGATTACCTACCAGAGACCCATTTTGTGTGTCACCACTTCTTTTGGAAGTTTGATAAAGTCAATGGACCATTTCCAAGAACAATGAATAATGCTTTAATATATATATATGTTATATATAATGTATAATATAAAATAATATATATACACACATGATATATATACACACAATATACACTTATATATTATTCTTATATATATATTTTCATTATATATATATATATATAAAGTGAACATACATATATATTCACATTTCTACTTCTCAGAGGATGAAGTAGATTTGTCTTTACTCTCTTCTTCTATAAACTACAACTGACCACCTCGGATGTTTTATATATATATATAATGAAATAAGATTAGAAGAGTGGAGAGGGACATTAAGACTTAAAGATCAACACTGTGGCAAGTTCCAAGAATAACAAATTAAATCTCAACAAATTTAAAAGGATTATAAAAGTGTGTTCATAGACCATGGTGAAGTAAAATTAGAAATCAGTAACAGAAAGAGAACATGAAAAACTCCAAAAACTTGGAAATTAGACAAGGTACTTCTAAGCAATTCTTTGGTCAAAGAGGAATTTCCAAGAGTAAACGTGAAAAAAAAAATACACTGAACTGAATGTAAATGAACATGTAATATATCAAATGTTGTGGGATAATTAAAAGCAGTGTTGAGAAGGAAATTTATAATACTAAGTGTTTATTGTTAAAAAAAAAAGACTCAAAATCAATAAATCCCCTCCACAGAACCTAGAAAATGCAGAGCAAAATAGTGGAGAGAAGGAAATTATAAAAATGAGAGCAGAAATCAATGAGATTTTAAGCTGAAAAACAATAGGGATCATCATGAATCAAAAAAATGTCTTGTGGATAACAATTTAGCAAAACTAACCTCCCCCAAACAAAAAGAAAAATAGACAAATTACTTATATCAAAAGAGAAATGGTAATCAGTTTTGTTGCTGCAGACAAACTTAAAAGGATAATAGGGAATACTGTGAACAAGTCTACAAATATAAACGTGGCAGGTTTATGGATCAGTTTCTCTAAAAATCATAAACTACTGTAATTCACCCAATATGAAACACAAAATTTAATAGTCTTTTATATATTAAATTTTAGCTTGTATTTTGAAAACTTTACAAAATACATCTCAGGATAAGAAAGTTTCAAGATAGAATTCTCCCATACATTTAAAGAATTACTAATGCTGATTTTACAAAATTGCTTTCAAAAAACAGAAGTGAAGACACATTAGTTAAATTTATGAAGTTTCCATTTTCCAGATACCAAAACCAAACAAGAACAAAAACAAATTGTTTGAGTCTATAAAAATGACCAAAAAAGCAGAAAAATTACCTTTTTTGAGTATAGTTACAAAATGCCTTTATTAAATATTACCAATAGAATGTAGTATTCTATTTAAAAATCTCTAATTAAGTAAAAGTATTCCATGGGTATAAGATTGGCTTGAAATATTTGAAAACATATCATTATAATCCACCCTATTAAAAATTTACCAAAAAAAAAAATCAAACCATTTAATTAATTTTAAAAAAGTGTTTAACAAGAATCACTGCCCTTTTGTGATGAAAATTATCAGATAACTAGGAATGGAGATGAACTTTCTCAACTTGATAAAAAATGTATCTCCAGATATCCTACATCTAAATCATAATTGTGAAATGCCTACAATTAAGGAGAAGACAAGCATATCTGTTCTCCCAATCTTGATTAATATATATATATATTTTTTAAAAGTCACAGCAACAGCAAGGAAAGGAAATAAAAGTCAAATCAGAAAGAAGAAATAAAATTGTCTTATTGGCAGATAATATGATTTTGGAGATAGAAAATCATGAGGAATCTGTAGACAAATTCTGTAATAAATAAATTATTTAATGAAATTTGATCTATTGTAATATATGAAAATATATAATTCTGTTGAAGATATAGATATTTGTTTGTTTGTTTGTTTTTGAGACTAGGTCTTGCTATTTTTGCCCGTGGAACCACAGGCTCTCGTTGCCCAGGGTACCACAGACTCAAGCAATCCCCAGCCTCAGCTTCCCAGGTAGCTGGGATTACAGGCGCGCACCACCACGCCCAGCTATTTTTTTTTTTGGAACTAGGTCTCACTATGGGCCCCAGGCGGGACTCGAACCGCGATCCCTAGCCCCGGCTGCTTCATAGGCTGATATTTGCAATACAGCTGGAGCTAGAGACTTTCATAATGAAAGAAAAATGCTAAATCCAGTGAGCACTTACTGAGAACAATGATATTCATAGATATGTATTTTTTTATAGAATTTCATAGCGCCCCTGTTAAAATGCCTTGTGCAGCAGCAGTATACAGTAAACAGTGAAACTATCTAGAAGAGCTGTTGCCTCATGTAAAGTGGTATCCTCAGATATCTCATTCAGCTGTCCTGTCTCTCTTTAAAATTTGGGTTGATAAGGAAATGCTGCATCCTCTTGACAGGTGTTTTCATGGAGCTAGGAAATTAACTTCGCCTTAATGTCCTCCTCTCTTCCTCGGGCCATCAACTAACACTGTGTCCCTTCAGTCTCTGATGCTGCCTTGAAAGGGCACATTTTCTTGCTTGATGGCGGGAGACCCAAATGTGATGTTTTCTCCCGGGCAAGGACAGAAATCTACTTCAATTTCACCCTGGCTAGTGAGATACTAATTCTAAAAGTAAAAAAAGAAGAAACATTGATATTGTCACCAAAGAAAACTTTTCTGTTTGTTTTATGGTTGTTAATAGGGGAGACAGTATATTTAAAAACTAATTCCAAAATTACTTAAAGTTAGAGGCTGAAGACACAGTTGTAATACAGATGAGAGATCACTGTACACAGAAGTTAGGAGCTGGAGTTTCAATTCCAACCTCCCTCTACTAGCAAAATGTGATTTTGCGCAGTTTTGAAAAATATTTTAGATTTTATTACATTGTTGTTCACTTTTGTGTACAATATTTGATTTCTTCCCTCAGAGTAGTTCCCGTGTATCCCCACCACATTACCTGTGAACCACCATCACAGTTCTTTGTGTTCTTTCCTCCCATTTGATGCCTCCCTCTCCTCCTCCTTGGCTGTGTCAGATCTATAGTTTGCTTGGAGTTTTTTTTTCACCAGCCTCTCTGTGCCTCGGTTTACTCATTAGTGATATAAGGTGATTGAGAATTTCCAAGTCTCTCCAGAGCTAACTTCTAATCCCAAAGTTTAAATTTTGCTACTAGAAATACTGCCATCACATTTTGAATACTTCTGTAACTACTCTTTTCATCCTTTTGAGCACAGAAATATTAAATTCAAACATCCTATTTTCTTTCAGGGTTGGGAAGTGGCTAATTTCTCTCTTAACACTTCAAGGTTTTGGATTTTTGGATTGTCTCCTTTCTAATGGGTTCGACAGTGGCAGATTACACTGGTCTTCTGAGAAATAACAACATCAATACCTTCTTTCAACATCATTATCATTTGCTTAGTTCCCTCCACTAATTTTGTGTCAGTGCTATGTATTCCTTCCCTCACTAGAACCTGGTGTTTTATCTTTGGCGAGGATTTGCGCCTAAGAAGAATCTGTGTTGAGGATAACTTCCCTGAGTGTGCTTGTGTGCCTTTTATGTTTTCCTATTGATCCATGCGGTAGGATGTGGGAGTATTTGCATGTGGAGATTCTCTACAAAGTTAAAAACAGAAGAATTTTGTGTACTATGCCAGGTGTGTCTCTTCATATACTATTTCCAAACATTTTCTAATTACATAAGAATTCAAACAGGAACTGTCAGGTTTTAGAAGCAGTAACAGATGGGAAAACCAAATCACAGAACTTCAGAAGCCAGAGGTGTCATCGCTGCCACACACATTTTTAGCTGGATTAGCTATTTTGTCTCATTTTCAGCTTGTGTGCTTCACACTATTTGAGAGACTATCTGTCTAGAGGAAATTCAGAGCAGTGGGAAACCCTCTTCCACAGCCAGAGCCTTGCTTGACCCTCGCTTCCTTGTTTGTTCTCCCCTATCTAATTAATGCAGCTGTGAGTACATTTCCAGCACTCTTCACCTGCCACAGTGACGAGGGATCAGGTGCCAGGTAGGGTAATCAATCTGGAGGGCTTTTAGCAGCTCATCCTGCCACTGTTTGACAGCATGTCTCCGTCAAGGAGACTGTCTTCCTAAGATCGATAAATCAATCAGTTCTTTTTACATCTTATGAAGCACTCCTCACGCCCTGTGTCACTCACACTGCACCACACACGAATGAAGAACCAGGGTTGAGGTCGGCCCAAACCATCCCCATTCACATTCTATCCCATAATTGCATATCCTTCCCCAAAATCAATTCCTGGCACAGTAGTAATGGATCAAAGTCCAGTTCTTCATTCCCCTAAACTGACGAGTAAATCTGTCTAAAGTGCTGGATGTTGTAGTGTGTTTAAAACTAAATAAATCACATCTGTAATTCAAAGGAGACTAATTGCAAGGTTTATGATTAGAACTCCTTAAAGGAGACAACAACAGTTTTATTAACAAACAGTAGATGCCCTGATATCACTCACAGGAATCCTCAACTTTCGTAGGCTCTTGAATTGAGAAGGGGCTCAGAGAAGGTCCCTCTGGGGTCTAAACCATGTTTTCTCTTATATACTGGCACTTCTCCAGTCAGCTTGCTGTTGTGGAGCTGGAAGGAAGATGCTCGGGGATGAGCCACCTCTTTTCTCCAAGCTTCAAATTTACAAAATTATGAATTTACAAAATTATGAATTTACAAAAATATGACTTAATCCCGATGTTATTTTTCTCCCTATCAGTTATAATTCACACCATCTTTCCTCACAAACATGGAGCTTGAAGTTTTCACTGAGAGCAAAGAAATAACTAGTAAATCAGAGAAGTGCACATAGGTTGTAATCCGGGTGCTTATGCACAGTTTCTCTTCTAGCTGCAGTTCTGTTTTAATAGTTAAGAGCCTCTCTGAGAGTTGTGGATAGCTATATATTTACATGGCTGCCTGAAACTTATAAGACCCTACTCCCTTAAAAAAGGGACAAGTGTTAAGGTTAAGAAAATCTAACATCATTTATTTAAAAGTGTCTTTGCAGTGTATTTGATTTCTTTACACATTTGTAACATGTAGTGGTCTACCAGGAAGATTAAAAAAAAGTACTTGAAGAGAGAGAAAGGTTATACAACAAGCTCTATGACCCATTCTGAGATTAAGGGATAACCTATAGATTGCACATTTTTGAAGTGAAAGGGGAGACAACAACATCATATCCCTTTTATCTAGTAAGAGAAGCAACAAGATCTGGATTGAAATCCAAGAACAAGACTACATGATAATTATGATTATTAATAACTTAGAGAAGATAAGGAAAAAGTTGGGAAGAACTGAAATAAAAATTTTCTGTGCAGGGTACTATTCAATTTTACTAGGTTAGGAAGAATTTTGGTGGTCATATTATCACCACCCTTTTCCCCTGCCCACCCTGTCCAGATAGAAAACACCCATGCTGCTTATGGAGACAGAATTGGAACAAAGCCATATACTCCTGATTCTCAGCCAAGGTCTCTTTTCAATATACTATATTATCTCACCAAGCAGATATTTGTCCACATATCCATTAGGGTTATCCAAACTCATATTATGGTGACA
Organism: Uropsilus gracilis; assembly: GCA_004024945.1. Lineage (NCBI taxonomy): Eukaryota > Metazoa > Chordata > Mammalia > Eulipotyphla > Talpidae > Uropsilus > Uropsilus gracilis. The sequence goes on along the minus strand of PVHY01001590.1, from coordinate 121,852 downwards.
GCCTGCTGAAATGAGCATCTAAACTGATAATGATAGTTCATTTCATATGAGCCGTAAAGTAGCAATAACTGTCTTTAGGTTCTTGGTTAAAGTCAGACCTATAATCTCAAGATAAATAGCTTTGTATGCTTTTACCAGTCTCTGCAGCAAACCGGTCTCCCCGGTTCTTCCACTCAGGAGCTGCTATACTTATTTTTCAGACTAATGAAATGATTTGAAGGTGCTAAATGCATGTGATGTATTAGTCATTTGTTAAGTGGGTCCTTACTATCCTGATGTTGTTTATCTGCCTCCTGATGTTTCTATTTCCTAATTATGTATCTTTTTTGAAGTACACTTGGTTTGCACATGAGAATCAGATGCATTGTTTTCCCCTTTGAATATCAGGGCCCCCAAACAAATAATTTTTCTCAAACCTCAAAAATTTTTTTAAAGTAAATGATATAAAAGCTTATCACCTAAATTATCTTGGTTATAAACAAAAAAATCACAACCAAGTGCTTTGACTAATGCGATATTGGATGTGAGACACATGTGTGGTACAAATTTTCTCCAATTATGTTAAATACAGACTAAATCTATTTGGTTACAGTTTCTTTAACCACTGTATCTTCTTCAAATTATTCCCTAGATCGTTCTTTGGATGACATCATCAGCATTTTCCTGCCCCCATATAGATCTGAAGGTGACCCAAAAGTTTTGAGTTTCTCAAAATTATAGTAAACTTTTCCTTACTATGTAATGCATTAAATGCATTTTTGATATTTGTTAAATATAGTTTTGTGGTAATTTTATGTAAATGGTTTTCCTGTTTGCTTGAAAAGTAAGCTGTGTGTAATTATCCAGTTTAAAGTACTATCAGTGGACAGGATTTTAATTTTACAATCTTTGTTTACAGCCTAACTCATGCATAGAATGAATTATTTTTTAAACCATCAATATGGACTACTTAATGCTAATAGAATCTCTACAATATATAACTGAAAATTCTAATAATTCTATGATTCACAAGGAAGAAATTCTAAGTATTGTTCTGGTCTTTAAGGAATTTACAAATAAATGAAAACTGCAGGTGCAACAAAAATAAAAATTATTTTAAAATATGAAATAAATGTTGGTACAAATGAATACTTATATGCAGAGATAAGCCTTACTGAAGAAAATTAGATGAGTTATGAGAGTGGAAATGGGGACATTTAACAATAGAACTTGAACTGAACGTTACTAGCTGAGTAAGGTTGCACAGAGGAGCAGACCACATTGTGGTGCTTGAACACTCACTTCCTATACCTGTGAAAGAATGTATTTCATTGGGCTACTGATAAAGGGCTTGCCATAAACTTCCCAATGAAATGTGTGTCATCTCCAGGAAAGAAACCCTGAGGATCAGCTATACAACTTACAACATTCCAGATAAGGGTTTCTATGTGGAATAAAACCTTAGTCAACCCATGATGGGCTAGTTCCATGGGAAGTCAACTTTTGTTTATTGTAAGATGCTAATATTTTGGGTTCAGTTTTTTTATAACAGGATAAGCTAATCTTTCCTGACTGATATGAACAAGTAGAGACAAAATCTCAAGGCAAAGAGAGAACTAAGAATTATGCCATTAACATAATGTTCTTTTTCTTTGAATGCAGGAAGGGCAGTCTAACTTCAGGGAGAAGTTTTCTACAAAAGTAATGATAAATAAACTTTGATGGCTAGAAAGGAAGAAGCGATCAAAAGTTTAATTTCTGATCTTGAAAATAAGAGTTCAAGTCGTTCAAAGACCAAGAATATATATTGTTATTTTTTACATTTTCACCCCCTAAATATAGTAATTATTAACTTCTTACTAGACTTATAGAATGGAATAGATTGACACAATGAACTGTAGTGAGAATTCAGTTTGTGAAAGTTCCATGAGGGAAAAAATGATAAAGCTATATGTGGCCTCTAATTGTGACATAAAGAGGAGAGTAGTTATAGAGGGCAATGAGGGTTTACAAATGGTAAGATTTTGTAAGTGAATATGCTGGAATTTCCAGCAGGAAGGTAATTTTAAAGTAGTATTATGTACTTTGATCATGGATTATACAATGCTTGTTGTAAAAACTTAAGTAAAAATTTCTATATCCGCTAAGTCATTTATTATATATTAGTAGAACAATGGCAGGTGTGGCTATAGTACAAAAATCTGTCTCTGTCACAGAATTTAAAGATTATCAAGGGTACTAAGAGATAATCTTAATCAAAATATGACATCCACTTGAATGACATCCACCATCTGGCCAATCTGTCAGTCCTCATTGCCAAGTGTATTGGCTCTCTGTTGTCATCCCTACTTCCTGTGCCTTATGGTCACTTCTACTGGTTACAAGAGAAATTTCTGGTTCCTTCTTCTAGTCTGTGAAGAGCTATAGTGCTTTAAATTTATCAGTATGGTATGTTAAAAAATATCCTGGGTAAGAGTTGCATAGCCCTAACACCCTTTCCTCTTCAATCTATCATTTAGTTTAATAAACTCTGAAGCTCTACCTCTGGCCTGAATATGCTCTGAGCACATACAAATACAATTTCCTTTATGTTCACAGTAAAATTTCTTATTAGGCAGATATTAGACCCGGGGACTCATAACGTTACATTTTAAATCAGTATCTGCTTCATCTCACACTGCGTCATACTGGCTCTGTCAAGAGTAAATTAATTCAATTCAAAATTCAGTTCAGTAGCCAACAGTTAAGTTGCATTGAACTCCATAAGGAGTAAGAGGAAATGCCACTCCAAGCCCAGACATGGTTTCACAATGGAGTACTGATATGAAGCAGCTCAGCAGATTTTTTCTTAAGTGTTCCTATGTGCTGTTTCTGCTATTGATTCTTTCTTCCCTAGCGTTAGTTTTCCTTTCAGAACAAGAGGAAAACAAATACATTGAATTCGTCTGAGAGGAACACTCTTATTAATATTGCCTGTTATACAGGCATAGTTCTTGATGTGCACATAGGACAGTGGGGGCAGGGCAGAGATGAAAGAACAGACTGGCCTTCAGCACAGAAAGAGAAATTCATGCAACTGCTTTCAGCCTGCACCTGGAACATCTGCAGGGTGACTGCTAAGTGTCCTAGTAAAAAGGTCACGTGTATGAGAATGGAAAGCCTGAAGCTGATTGGTTGCATGGTAGAGTGAGATGCGGAAATCTTGGCTTGGAATTCTCCCTTTAGACTTGAGATATTGTGTTTTGTGCTTTCTGGCAGCCTGCCATTTAATAGCAGCTATTTAGCTTTCTTTGCTTTTCTTTGTGCTGACCAACTCAGAGAATGAAATGAGTATTCATGATATTCAGGAAAACACATCTGGGATATCAAAATGCTTTCCAGAGGCTGTGGCAATGCCCATAAACTGCTCTTGAGATATGTGCAGGACAGTGAAGAGACTTTTTCAGAGACTGAAAATGTCTCCCCACCAAACTTCTGAACCCATATCCTATCTTCCTGCCTCTTTCTTGCAAGGAAAATCTCTGGTCCACAATAATGACTGAGGGCCTGTGATAAGTGAGACTGAGGAAAGAGAATTATATTTCATCTCTGTTCACCAGGTCTGGTGTCTGAGCTCTCTGTGTTCTCTACTCTGGTGTGTATTTGTTTTTTTATTTACAGCATTATGTGTTGTGTCCAGGAAAACAAAACTGTATTCTGTAGTACCTTAATCCTTTGAAAAGAGTGGTAGACTTACAATCAGACAAGCGTAGGCTAGAGTTCCTACTTGACTTATTAGTAACAATGTGGCCAAGTGTAAATTGTGGAAGCACTATTTCTGCTACTTAAATAAAGGGTTATTGAGCAGTTTCTGATATGTTGAAGAAGTCATGCGTGCTTACAGGTACAGGTCATAAAGAACTGTACCATGGGGCTATGCACATATGTCAGGAGAGGGCATGAAGTTGAAACTGGCTTTAGGCAAATGACTGCACTGAATGTTGCCTGTGACAGGACATTTATGAGAAAATGTATGGCAGTCCCTCCCTCGTACTGCACACATGGTAGGTGCTCAAAAATACTGATGCTCTATTTTTCTTAGTCTTTCTTTTTTTCCCCTAATCTCCTACCAGGTTTTGTTTTGTTTTGTTTTTTAACTTCCTAAAAGCCCATTTGTTTAATCAACATTTTCCTTTCCTTCACACCAAGAAAATATAGGAAAATTCAGAGTATGATATTTTCAAGCACACAGTATTGCATTTTTATATTTAACATTTCTCTTTCAAAGAGAGCAATGATGACTGTTAACTTAATTTTCTATATCACCGAACATAATTTTGACAACCCAACACAGAGATAAAAGCATGCCAGTAAGTATATAAAAGACAGGATTTTATTAACATCTTGACAAGTTAGTGGGCTGGGGAAAGAGAATATGATGATGATAAAACTTAGTAGAAAATTCAGTTTCCCCAAAAAAGTCCTTAAGAAGTGGAAACTACAGTATTTAGGATGAATTTTTAGAAAGTTAGTGAGCACTTCATAATGTTTCATTGAAAGGCAGTGTGAGATAGAGATAATGGTTTCCAAAGTATGAGTCCCAGGCTAGCAGCATTGACTTCCCTGGGAAATTGCAGATTCTCAGACTCCAACTCCCCAAAATACTCAGAAATTCTGGTTAAGGGATCAAGAAATTTGTGTATAAAAATATCAGCCCTGTTTTTCTTATGCAAACTAAGCTTTAAGAATTCCTGATCTAAAGAAATACGGATTTGACCCTGATTTATCTTGGTTAAGTCATACCAGGATCTCTTCCCCCAGAGTAACATTAAAACTTTGGAGTTGCTGTTGAAGATGCTCTCTCTTTAGTGCTTGATGTTCTCTATATGAGCATGATCCATGGACATGAGGAGATCCCCAGGGATCTGAAATGGTTCTTCAAATCTGTAGCCTTCCTTGGATGACTGAACATTTAAAGGTCATTAAAAGAATCTGTACCTGGAATCCCATCCTGTCTACTTAAGTAATGTAGACTCAAATCCATCTCATCAACAGTACTCTTGACTTCTCCATTTTGTACTTCCAAATGAAAACCAGTTCAATTATGAATGAAACATTTCCTTTTTGTTTAAAGCAAGGACATATGTATATATGTATCTGCAAATATAATAATATAATATATAGTAATATATAATATGATATGATAAATACAATGTTTTAAGATGTGTTTTCCTAAAGATCATGAATATATTATATATATTATATCATATATATATATATATATATATATATATATATATCTTTTTTAAAAAACTACCAGGAGTGATAAAGATGAGACGGGGACTTGGTCCAGAGTCCCCATCACTGTGAGTTAAGGCCTCTTACATTTCTGTAGCGAAGCTCTGTTGATGATCTCTGGGCTGCCTGGGGTTAAGGAAAGTTAATAATAGTTGGATCCCTGCATTTTATACATAGTTTGCATTACAGGAGTGAAGGGGGCTACTGCTTGGGGTTTGCTTGGGGTTTAAATAACAGTTAAATGTAGAGGGAAAGCAGGAAGGAAGGAAGCTGCATGAAAGTTACCAGATAACTGGAGGGCTAATGATGGGACTCACAAGATAGGACCTAACTTGAGGACTGGAAGAGCAGGAAGGGAATGTCAGGGGCTCAGTTCATAACGTTTCTCAGGTATGGACCTGAGTTCCCATCTTGGCAAGTCAGAAGTTAAGAAATGCACTTTAACATTTGCAGAGTGCAACTGTGTGGCTGAAAGGAAACATTTCCCTTTGTTCTTTTGCTTTATTATTTGAAAGGTTTAACTATGGAATCACTCTATGTAAACAGATTTTGGTGTAAAAGCAGAGTCCAATCCTTACATTTTATAGGAACATAACAACACTCCTGCCTTGTGTTTTATCTTCTCGAGTCAATGATAGTGGTGTTGCGTATGGTTATGATCACAAATGAAATGATCATCACAGTAGTATCTCTTCTCAGGATCTGGGTATGTTCCAGGATTCTACCTGTAACAGAGGTATACAAAAGGGAGGTTCCATGTTCCCTGCCCCAACTGAGGAGTGGTGAAACTGAGTGGAGAGGAAGCTTGAGACACCGGAAGGTGATTCACATGGTGAAACATGTGGAACAAAGAGATCTGTGAAGAAAAATGTGTTCTTGCTACTTGGTTTTGATTTTGCCCCAGAGATTTGGCAGGGAGAAGGGGGACACAGATGAGACATATGGAGGAGAAACATAGTGACACTTGGAAGAGATGTGGATGAGTGACCCATAGGGAGGCTGACAATGGCAGCCATTATCTTAATTTATACTGTGATATTGCTCTTTTCCTTCCAGACTTGACTAGATGCTCCTGCCCCTTTCTTTTGCTTCCCTTCCAGAAGTTGTCTTAGACTTGTGGCAAGCTTTCAGGCTTCAGCAGCCCACATTTGGCCAAGCTTGTTTGGGTAGGCATTTACCCACAAGGAGATGGGTGGGTAACGTGGTGTTTCTTTGGGAAACTAAATCTTTTCTCTTTTTCCTTCTCTATGCACCCTATCCTAATAAAATTCTTTCACATTAAGAATGGGCTTTGTCTTTGTGTGCTGGATGACAGAGTCTACTTGGAAGGCTCAAATCAGGGGTTCCCCAGGCAGCCCTCAGTTTGCCTCTTAAGCAGGTGATACTGACTTACATCTACAGATAAGGTATTGGGGATATGGGGTGTCCAATTGGTCCATGTCACACAGCTCCAGTTTCTGGTGGACAAGTCATAGCCAGGCTGCAAACCAAATCCAAGTGTGACTCCACAGAATAAGGTCTTGGTGTTCAGCATGTTGCGCCCCTGAAGAAAAATCACTTCCTGAATGAAATGCCATCCTTCACACTTCTTTTCTTTATCTTTTTTTTTCTGGTTACAATAGAACATGGGAATATGTGGATACATAACAAGCACATGAGTTTCAGCTGAATGAATTGAACAGAAGTGCAGTAGTGTCATTAAGTAACATTTTTAGAAACTTTATTTCAATGAAAGAGCTCCTTAATTGAGGCAAATTCAAATCAGCATAGTCATTGTGATACAGTGGTTTGACTATATTAGTCTCTTACATGTAATTATTGTTTTTAGGGCCTTTCCCTATCTTCTGCTAAACAGACATTATTCAAGGCATCTGATCCCACTCTGGGGATATTTATAGCCCCCAACACCCAAGCTTTTCCTACAGCATTGCATCCTACCCACCATAGGCTAGAGAAATCACTCCTGAGCATATAGTTTAACCAACTCAATTTTGCAAATATTATGTACAACAGACTGGCTCCACTTTTGCGACTTCCTAGTCTGCATATTTTTATAGATGGCATCTATTTCCTCTGTTGTAAAACATAAACTCCTCTGCTTGACAACCATAACTGCCCCCACACTTTTCATTGTGTCTGATTTTCTCCAAGTCCCTTCAGCTCTATCTCCTTTACTATGATAAAGCAGGGTTTTATTATGCACATTTTAAGGTGACCTGTGTATGGTTCCTTCTCCCTTCACCCAAAAATCATGACCACAGTCCTAGGTGGGAATACATTTCTGCTTTCTAATATTGAATGGGTTTCTAGACAAGTCTCTGTCTTAGGTTCTCCATGCTTTTTGGAAATCATTCTTGTCAAGCTACATATCAGACTATCTACAGGTAAACTAACTGCTGGTCCTTGTTTATTCTTCATGTAAGGTTGGCATTTCTTCTAAATTTGCTCTTAATATTGTTATCAGACAATCTCTGTGTATGAAAGCAGAGCTTTCTCAAATTTTGATGGCAATGAATAAGTTTAAAAATGCAGATGCCTAGGTACTAAGGCTGGGGTGAGTCCATGATCATAATTTGCAACAAGTTCCCAGGTATTGTCAGGGCCACTTATCCACCCATCATACTTTGAGTGCCAGGATACAATTTTGTATCCTTGCTACAGCAAATACAAACTGCTTCCTAAATAGTAGGTGGTCAATAGATGTTTATGGATTAACCATAAATGAGAAGTTTCATCTGAGAAGCAAACTATTGATAATTGAAAATTACTAATTTGAGTTTCTATGCAGTCAAATAATGATATAGAACTCTAGGAAGTTAGGTTTTTAAAATAGATTCAATCTCACTTGTCAAAAAATGGTGATGTAAAGTTGCATGGAAACATAGTAGATCTTGTGTTTCATTTCCCATCCTAAAGCTAGCAAGAGCTGCTTAAAAGCTCACCTTTGGGAAAAGTCTGTGACAAACTGTATGCCTTTCACCATATTGAAATCAGCTAAGTGAAAATAGATGAGGAATATTTTTCTACTTTCTTCTACTGCCTCTTAGCACCATTCACTAATGTAGCTGCTTTTCTGCTTCATTGTTTCCTGATACTCAGTTATCTATGTGTTCCTGAGCACATTTTTCAGCTTTAATTTAGCCATTCTTTAAAAAATTAGCCATTTCCTCTCATCTTCCCATTTACAGTTTCTGTGAGGCTTTACCTCTGAAGATCATACTGTAAGTATACAGTCTTTGACACTGAAATTGATCCCACTATGGATAAAGGTGTTTAACCTCTAAGAAGCAACATAGTCTCCTTTTTACTGCCCAGAGTGAAAGAGTACTTCAGGTCAGTGCTGGCATGTGTGCAGTGTTCCTAGGCTTTGTTACAAGGTTAAGTATCTTTTAGTTAATGCAGTTTTAGTAATTATTTTATGACTACCATGGATAGCAGAAATCAATAATAATATGATGTAAATAAAAGTAAAATGTTTAAAATAGAAAAAAACTGATTTTAATTTGATACAATTCTTCTCAAAATAATTTCTCCCTGACCTGATCTGAAATTGAAGAATGTAGTTGACATTCGTGTCAGGCTGTGATGTGGTACTATTTCCGGTCATTTGAAGTAATCCTGGAGATTACAAGATTATGTAATCTCTGGGAAAAGTTGATTTACCAGAACAGAAGATAATGCTAGAATTCAAATTCTTCATGCTTTAAGATTTTCTCCAGGTCTTAGAGAGAAACATAATAAAAGATCTGTATATCTTTCCTCCTGCCTTTTCCTTTTTCTTCTCCACCATAATTGTGAAACCTTTGGTACAAAGTAAAATAAATAGTAAATAAATAGTGACTGTGTTATCAGTCAGGCTGAGGGGGCGCACTAGGACCCCCAAACCAGTTTCAAGCAGACTTGGAAAATCTTGTTTAAAAGAAAGCTCCCTTTGTAAACTCAGGTGGCTCACCTACCTCTGTAAGTTGGTGGATTCAATTACATTCTATAATGTGATGTAGATTGTACAGCCAAAGAAAGCAATTTTAGCACTACTATAAAAAAAATGCCCCAATTTGGGCATATATTTGAGTATAAAATCCAGTTGAAATTAATAAAGCAGAAAAAAATAGGAAACTAGTTGTGTAACACTTTTTGCTTTGAGATTAATGATAAACATTTTTTTCCACTGAGAATAGAAATCAGAGAAAAGGGAAAGCATGGCATTCTAGACTTGCTTTCCTCAGCTTCCTGGGAAAGATCCCGTATTGCATTATTGCCTAGCGGATGGCTGTGTATTCTTTCAAGGGTCCATTTCTGCTTCTCTAGCTCCGATCTGAGTCCATGACTTGATTAACGATTAAAATACCCAAGATTCTGCTTTTATTTGTCTTGACCAACTACTTGGGGTGACTTATTTAATGAGTCAAGCTTGTTTCCTTTTCCTTCTCTTCCTTCTTTCCCCCCTCGCAGGCATAGTCAGACAGGTTTTGAAGTACTAATGATGATTAGTTCATTTAAGCCAGCTCAGTCCAACAATGAGTTTGAAATGTTAATCAGATGAAGGGCTCATTGCTAAACAGCCCACAGAATAGCAAATGAACCAGGAAAGGAAAGTAAGGAGAAAAAGAGGCTGAGTGGAGATTTGACACAAGCATTTTCAGCTGCTGGGCCCCTTTGATGTGTGAGTGGGACAGATGTGCTCCTCTTCTCCTGAGAGAACCCTCTTTGTATACAATAGTGTGCTGATTAATATCATTTCACTCTTCCCTTGAGAGGAGCAAGGCTGGCTCTTAGTCATTCTCTCATTGGGTATCATTGGACTCTCTTCTCTTCCCTGCTGATAGGGAGCTGTCATTCACTCTCATTCTAAATGCTCAGACTCACTGAAACCCCTTCTTCCTCCTATGTGCAATACACCACGTCTTATAGTAAGGTCATATATATTCTCCTTATGTGTAAAAAGTATAGGGAATTAATACACTGATGCCAAGTAGACAGATGTATCCACATCTGAAAATGCTTTAGAAGTAGTTAAGAAATTAGTTAGGTACCCAGCCACCCCTCCCACCCCACTTACACTTTTGCCAATATTACCTCTGTGCTCCAAGCTCCAAAGCAGAGATGTCCATTAGCATTCTCTGTTATGATGGAAACATTCCGTACTGCACTGTTTGATGTGGCAACCACTTTGCCTACTTGTGGTAGTCAAGTGTGCACATGTGCTAGAGAGCACTTGAAATGTGGCAGATACGCAAAAGACATGCAATGTAATGTAAAGTGATTTGAATTCATTTAAATGTGAATAGGCCCATATTATTGCAGACTACCATGTTAGAGAACACACCTCTAGAGATTTTAGAGTGTTGCCACTCAAAGTGTATCTGAAGACCAATAGTGTTAACATAGTTTGGTACCTTACTGGAAACTCTCAGGCCCTATGGCAGATTGTGTTTTAGTGTTTGTGTTAATGGATATTCCTTTTATGTAATGTTAATTTTCAAGAGGTCTTCTCTGGAACACAAGTTAGAAGCTGAATGTATTAAAGCTTGACAGTTTTCAACAAACAGTGGAATAATACTTCTTAATTGCCTGATGTACTTCCTTAAAATATTTTCCCTAAAGTTGAACATAGTCATGCCTTGTTTCTCAACTCATGGATACTTTAAATGGTAACTGAGGTATGATGTCTGAGGAAGCATTGGTCCTGGGTTTTCAAAGTAAGTGGAAATTTGTTAGGGAAAGTATTGGGGATATTTTAGCTTCCCTTTCCCAACACCCATGGTATTATCCAATTTGTATAGCCCTTTATTATTTGTAAAGCAGTTTCATGAATGGCTTATCAGATGAGTATTCTTTCTGATACCTATTAGAGATGCAAGAAAATCACTTGAACTGAGTTACTGAAAAATATTTCACAACCAGAGAGTGACAGATATAAGGTTCATTCTGTTTCTGGGGTCTTTTTACTCTGTAGCAAAATAAGACAACTCCATGTTTCTTCTAGAAGCTTGTGATGATAGGATTTAGGTAGTAGTTGCATAAGAATATTTTAAAGTTATGTCTAAGCTGTGAAAACAAAACTAAACCATAGACCCTACTTTCTTCTCTCAAGATAAACTGTTATAGCTGCTATATACATCTGAATCCCACATCTCATTTACATATAATTATTTGCATGCCATTTTTCTTCCTCTTATGAAAAAAGGAATGATATATTGTGATTTTAAAAGCAATATTGAAAGTTATTTCAAAAGTCAATCATAATATATGCAACAGGTATTTCAAGTAGTCTCTAAATGAGAAAATCTCAGAAGGCTATAAACTCTGCCAGGTTATGAAAGGTCAGTGTTGCTGAATTCTAGTTTAGGAAAATAAGAGATAAATAGGATTCTTAAGTTTGAAAGAGGAAATTTACAGGTCTATAAGTAGAAGTATCTATGCCCAATTTAATAAACAGCATAATAAACAGTATTTTTTACCTCAAGAGTTTATAGAAATTGGTCTAACAGTAACAATTAAACATGTTTGTACACCGTCATTGATGGCAAGTCAGAATTAGGCTATTAAGTAAGTGTGGCAATATCTAGATACATGCCACATATTCAAATTACTGATGTGACAGGGAAAGAATTGTTTTCTACAAATCATCTAAATTGTTTCTGTCAAATTGAAATACTTGACTAAATATACCATGGATCTGACCTTGTGGTACTTCCTATGATTTCATAAAGGTTCTAATGCAAATCACATAGTTGATTATTTTCATATATACCAAAAATAATATTTAATACATTTGTACAGCTGTTTCTGATTTTAATTATTGCCATAATATTTTTGCATTTTGACAATAGTGAGTCCTCCTTTTTTCCCCATGTCCTTCAAGTTCCACATCAGATTGAGATAGGCATGTGGAAATTGATCAGAATTATTTCAATATTATTTGCAGTTTTTCGTAAATCCCTTACCATCTTTGGTATAACTCCATACAACCCCTTGATTAACTTATCACTCTGACATTTGTAGGGGTTCTCTCACCCTAGTACAGAGAGGGTGTTACCCACCAACACAGCAGGATTTCAGCAAAGCAGAATGAGATCTAATTACAGATTTAATGAGGAAAAATCCTGATCTTCATTTCTTGCTGATTTCCCAGCTGTAGAATGATGTCTGATTATTTCCAATACACCGATGGTTTACTTTCCATCTGCTCCTGTCACCATCACCACTTTTGTTGGGCAGCTCTCTGCTGGTCATCCTGTTCCTCTTTGTCATACTGGCTCTGAGAAAAAGAAAATGTCAAACTCAGGTACCTCTCTGCTTTTGCAGGAGAGAAATATCTTGAGGGATATAGCTATACTGAATGATTTTGGACTGAGGAATGGAATCTATTCTAAAAGCACACAAAGTATTTATTATTCATCTCTCTAGAATATTCGTAAAGTTTACATTCTGCCATGCATATATCCCTTGGTTTTCATCATTTGCAAATTGGGGGAAAAGTATCCAGGAGATAAAAATTAATGTTCTTTCTCTAGAAGATAAAATTTCAACCAAGCAGTCAAATGTTAAGGTTTGAAATTGAGATAATGAAGTAACATGTTTGTACAAACTGGTCATTTCTTAAACTATCTGTGCCTCAATATCCTCATCTGTAAAATGGAGGCATTAATCATACTTTTCTGCCATGGCTGTTGATATTATAAATGAGATTAGTACATTGAAAATTCTCAGCACAGTTCCACCATATAGCAAGTTAAAATTTATTTATCATTTTAAAGATATCTGTCAATATTCTTCAATAGTGGTAGGATTTATTCCATTTTAGATGATGTGAAATTTATGGCTACATTTTCTATGCCCATGTTTTCTTTAAAAAAAAATTCCCTAAGTGAGTGGAAAGAAAACAATAACTCAGCACATTCAGTTGACATGTAATGAGACCTTGAAAACCATAGGAAAACCATTCCTCACCAACAGAATGGCTGAAAGCAGAAGCTGCTATTTTAGGCTGTGCATGGAAGATGCATTGCCCTTCAAGCCAACAAATGACATATTCTGGGACAATCTCTTTACACAAGCTATATTAGTACAAATCCAAAGAGAGCAAAGTAAAAGAAAATCTAATATTGATTAGGATTATCATTTCAAAACATAAAAAGCATAAATGATGCTTTAAAAAGCTAATATATTATGTTGTTTGGGGTTTTAATAGGTAATAAAAATTGAATGACCATGATCTGTTTTATATTTGATATATATAGGGTTTTCAAATTCTGTTAATCTGAACCATTATTAATCTGCATATTATAAATACTTTAGTTTAGTGAATGAGTTTCTACATGTCTGAAGCCATGCCTCACCAAACACATAGACACATATATCCTATCTCCTGAGACACACAGACACACACAGCACACACACCAGTGTACACACACAGAGTAAGAATAGCACTACCTGTCATATATATTAGGTGTTGAATATTTATTGAATATCAGAAAAATCTTTTGCATTTATGAATATGTTCATTACTTTTACTTAATCACCTCTTGCCTTACTGTTCACTCTGTAAACATTTACTCAGCACCAACCATAGCAGTGCACATTATTGTGTGTGTGTGTGTTTTTTAAATTAACAGGAACAAACTATTTGGGTGAAATTATCTCTTTGATGAAATATTTCTGAAATAGAACATATTTCTCCTTTTGTCTTTGATCTTAGCATTATTAGCTCCCTGGCCTTAGCACCTCTGGCTTTGCAGCTTAGAGTTCTGGTAATAATGAACCTCTCCCCGCTTTTTGTGTTTTTTGTTTTTTTTTTTTTTTCCAGCAGTGTTTATGATAACCAAGAACTGGAAATCACCTAATTACTGTAGACTGATGGATGGATAAAGAAGATAGGTTTGAATACATGATGGGATACTATTCAGCTATATGAAAAAGAGAGATTCTGACATTTGTAGTAAGGATGGACCTAGATGGTATTATATTAAATGAAATATGTCAGACAGAGAAAGATAAACAGTAGAATTTCACTCATATGTAATATACAGGGAAAACAATCAGATGAACTGATTAAAACAAAAATAAAACTTTAAACTCCATTTTAGATCAGTAATTACTAGAAGGAAAGAGATTATGGAACTAGGTAGACTGGGACAGTGGTGTGGTAAAGGATAAATTTGGACTTTGGTAAACTTAATATAGCATAAATACATGATGACTCTCAATGATGTGCACTTTTATTTTATATCTTATGATGGGGTGTTACTTAAAATAAAATTCAAGGAATGAATCTGCCAATTTTTTTGACATTTATACACTCTCCCATTTTACTCTCAGAACTATATTTTTTGTTAACCACACTTTCTAACTCTAGCTCTCACAGACTATTCTGTCTTCCTCTGTGAGGATTCCATCTTCATCGAAGCTTTTCCTGGATCAATAATGTGCCCCCTGTGGGATCAGGTGCTCTCTGCCTCTGCTCTTTTTAGAGAACCTAATGCATTGTAGGCACCCAACTGTTATGAACAACAATAAGAATGAAATTGCCAAAGCAAACCAAAATTCATCTCTTCACTCTTTGTGAAGCTGATATTTTCCACTATATTTGTTCAAATAACTTTACTAGTTAGTTTCACTTCTGAAGAACCTTTCTATTTGGTTTTTGTTTCCCAAGTTCCCTGCTATAATACTTGGATTCACAAAACTATCTTAGTTGTTATTTAATTTAAAAATATAAATATATAGGACTTATTTCTTAATATATGCAGAATAATTGTTCAACTCTTTATGAACTTGGTACTTGTTTAGAAGTCTATTATTTTATTCAATTCAAACAGCTCCATAAAATAGAGATTATCGATTTTTCCTTATAGATGAGACAGTCCACACCTATGGGTGGGAGTCAGTATAAAGCTAAATGTTTCAACAAGATCTCCTGGCTTCAAATCTTACTTCAGTGGTTCTCACAGTTTAATGTCTGAATCTTCGAAGGTAGTTTTTAAACACTCAGACTCTCAGACCCCTGGAGGGAGGGAGTCTATGCTTTTTCAGTAAGTATACACTACAACCTGAGGAATTGAAGGGCCCAACTCTCCCTTTTTAGATTTTCAGTTTGGAATTAAAAATCAATTTGAGAATAGTTAGCCACTCACTCAGAAATCCCTGTAATATATTAGCCTAACTATTAACTTTAGAAATAGCAAACACATTTAGAAAAGAGTATATGTTATTTCTGGTTTCCTAACTAGCAGAGAGAATCATTTTTCATGCATTCAAAATTAACTTTGCCTGGTTTTAAAATGGACTTGTAAAAATACATGACTTTTATTTCTGCTAATGACTTATTATAGACCAATAACAAAGGATAGAGAATAACATGGTGGTACTTTATAGTAATATCAACTGTGGATTAAATAAATTGAGTGGCAAATGTAATATTAGGGATAGTGTGTAAAAGAAGAGGACTGAAAGAAAATGGATGATTGTAAGCCTGCTCTGAAAACAGGCCTAAAGAGGGACTCAAAATGTACAAGCAGATGTCAAGTTATAATACTATACACCTGAAATCTATATAATATTTAAACCAATGTTATTACAATTTTTATAAAATAATTTTATAGTTTAATGATGAATAAGAGTCAAAGGACAAGAATGTCAGGAAAGAACATTCTATTCCAAACTCCCAACTTTGTATCTGTCTCATATTAAAGGATCAATTATTGATAGTTGAATTAATAAATGGATTAATAAGTTAGGGCAAATTTTACGAGAACTTGAAAGAAGGCATAAAATCTAGGCAACTGAAAGGAGAAAATGAACTCCTGGAGTGAGAAAAAATTGGTTGTTGTGGAGAAATGGAATAACCTTTAGTGGACAGAAAGATGGGAGCAAAAGTAAAGACCCAGCAGGAATGCTTCCATTTGGCTTTGCTTTGGACAGAGGTATTTCTGTTCTACAGCACCTCTTTATAGCAGTGTTTGCATATGAAAATCTAGTTAACGAGGTCCTTAATTAGGACTTTTATTATCCTTTAATTCCTTGCTTAAAGGAAAATGATTACAAAGCTCATCTTTATGATTTAGAAAACTAATTTTTCATTTTTGAAGTGTTTCTTTCCTTCATTTTACACAGATATTAAAGGAAAAAAAGAAACAAACCCCATAAAGATACAAAAGTACCATCCAGAAATAGCTGAATGTAGATATTAAGGTTGTCATAAACTACAAAAGAGTCTTTTGTATCAGACAAGACTTCATCTCTGATTCTTATCTTACTAAGGACCGATTGCCACTCTGTGTAAAGTACTACTAAAATTACTTATGCAAGCTTCAATTTTTACACACATTTTTAGAATTTTAATTACAGAACTATATGCAGGTGTCCTCAGCCTAGTATGAAACACCCTTGTCCTTATACCTGCACTAGAGATTCTGTTTTTATTTAATTGATGATCAATCCCATCCACTGTATAAAATATATCATCTTTATGACTCCCCTTGAGCCCAGCAGTATTTCACAGATCAAATCAAATTAAAGTAATGGTCAAAGGGTGACCAGAAATGGGAAAATCACCTCAAAGCACAATATTTGTTTAATGGTCGAAAAATAGTTTGAGAATTGACTGTAAAAGTAGAATGAATGGTTAATACTCTTCACTTTAGTTCAACAGACACAATGATCATCTAGTAGCTATCAGTTACTCTACCAAACTTTGTGTGTACAAATTTATTTGGGAAAATATATATGTATAAATAAAAAGTTCAAAACAACATGTAAACTGAATTTGGGGAGTAAGTATATGACAGTTTGAAAAGGTACAATTTAACGTGAGGGTTCAAGGGAAGGTGCTCGTAACAGGTGACAAAACCAGGAATGGGCATTTGAGGGATTTCAGTAAAACTGGAGAGCACATATACCAGATAACAGATTGTTATAATATCCCCAATGTGGAGATATACAAGACTGAAAGTCAACTATGACAAAACTTGCATAAACGTGACACATATGGGACATTCAGAGGTGCCATGCTGTGAGTCAGTGTAGGTTGATTACCTATATGGAGGTGGTGGAGTTTAGCAAACATTCCAGATATCTGCCTTGGGTGGTTGAATAGACAGTAATGAATTTAAGGATATGCAGGAACAAAATGAAATAGTAGATGAAACGAAACCAAAACAAACCTAATAATCTGACTGTAGAATTGAAGGTAGAGAGTGGGGCACAAAGCAGGGAGGGGGCCATCGGACTGTGGTGGTGAGTTTTAGGTGCTTTGACAATGGGAAGGTGCTGAAATGTACATCTAATTTGTGAATTTATTCACCTGAATCATATAAAAGGTTGTAAATCAACACCATCTTAATAAACCCATTAAAAAAAGAGACTATGCAGGAACTTCTACATGCTCTGCCCACTGATCTTGGTGTTGGTAACATGAACTTTGTTCCCATTGATAATTCAATCTCTGCACTTCTACTTTGCATACAGTTATGTATATATATTTAAAAATTAAAAATTAGTAGTTCTAGGAAGAGAAACTTTGAAGGTGTGAGGGGCACCTGTCTTTATTGTGAAAAAAAAATATATATATATATACATACATATTTGCCTTAGATCACCCTGCCTCTGAATCACTATGCATGTACTAGTAACTATGGGTGGGTAAAGACTGGGCCTTCATTCATGATTTATTGATTGGCTGATTGACTGATTATATATATATATTCTTACATCATTGTATACCCCAAAGTTCTCCCACCATCAAGTGCTGGTGAGGATGTGGAGAAAAATGACTCATTCATCAATTTTTAATGACTACGTGGTATGATAATTGGGTTTTTATTTTTCTTCAAGGAATATTTGTTATGGATAGTTGGTGACTCTGGATCTGCCAGAGAAATAATGGACTAGGATAACCAGATGGTCTGAGTTCATGATGATCTACTTACAAAAATCAAGTATGTTTTCTATAGCAACAATAAGCCATTTAAAATATAATCATTAAATGGTGTAATTCATAATAGAAACAAAAACTGTAAGGCTATATAAAAATATTAAACAACAGCACACCCTCTATGAAGAAAATATGTGTATGTGTTAAGAAAGACAGACAATTTTAAATGGTGCCATAAAAACACTTATGGTTGGGAATCCTAATATAGGTTGTAAAAATTTCCTAAATTAAACTCAGTTCAATATCAATTAAAATTTTAAGAGTATTTCTTGGGCTGTGATAAGCTGTTTCTAAAATAAATCTAATGATAAAGTTCTTAAAAACAATTTGACAAACTACTCAATACTTAACAACATATGTATATCATATATGCATAGCCATATATATCATCTATATATAGTCTTCCAGTTGTGATATAACTGTGTAGTTGGGAAGGTGCTTTGATTTCTTGTGCTTCCACTTCCTCATGTGTGAAATGGATATGACATAGTGCTCATCTCCAGAGGTTGGTAGAAAGTGCTCACAAGCTAACACCTGTGAAGTATTTTTCATATAAAACACATAGAAATTACTTATTGTATATGAAAATAAATATACATGAAAAAAATATATCGACTTTTAAGATTTTATTCCTTTCAACAGAATACATTTACATTTTATCAATAGTTTTATGCAAAGCACACTAGCAAGAGTATGTTGATTGGAATCAATTATCTGCATAGATATCCACTTCATTAACAAAAACTGGACATATATTTGAAACCCCTTTTTCTCAGACAGGAAATAAATGATTCTTTTCTTGCTTAATACAGACTTCTTTTCCTCTGCTAAAGCCACCTCAATACAGCATGTCCATTAAGCTCTTTGGTGAGTGATTCACTCTGCTTTTTATGTTCTTTTTGTTCAGGATCTCTTTCCTATTGGCATGAATTTCTTAATAATAGCTGTAGGTCTCTGCAGTTTATTTTCCTTAAATCATTTCCATCTCTGCTTTTACTTCCAACATTAGTCAAATATTCCTATCAGATAGGACTTTTTCCTATTTATACCTATTTATTTTGAGATGTGCCAGAGACCAGAACCTCTATCCTAATCGTCTCCATCATCTTTAGACTGTGGTGTTTAAGCTAAACATTGACCCATGATAAGACAAGGAAATAAATAAAAGTTGCAACCACTTGTGATATTTTGCAAAGTCAACCTAAGTTTTGCTTTAAAGTAATATACATTAGATTTAATGTCAGATGAATTAACAAGACAAGACATACCTGTCCCTTGCAACTTGTGAGTCACAGTATACATTATTACTTTAAGGATATTTGGACAACTTTGATTTCTCCTCAAAATTATCAATTATCACTTAACTTAATCAAACACTTGGATTCCTTCCCAGTCCTAAATTACAATTTACTCTTATCTTTTTGTAAAAACCAGCAGCCCCTGGACTATGCCATTGACTGTGGGACATCTAACGGGTTCAGGTTTTGCTTGGAATATTCCCACCAGCTGTTCTGCCTGATGCTGGGTTAATTGCCTTAATTTTTTTTTTTTTACAATAGCCTCCTTAATCAGTCTTTGTGAGGAGATCCTAAACTTGCATGTGGCTCCTTTTCCACTGTATTCTGACCCTTTAAAATATTCATGCAGTCTTTTTGCACAAGTGCTCTTGATGTCTAAAATGAAAGATATAAAAAATAAGAGGGAAAACCTTGAGATTATTGCTTGTGTGTGTGAGCACGTGCACACTTTCCTCCCCAAATTGTGATCCTTAGCTTCTAATCCAGCCTGTTTTTTCTGACTTTTAAAGTTACTAACAGATCTTTCTCTCTTTTTCCCATGGTTCACTTAGCCTTCTTTTCTAATGAATGCTTAATTAACACTGATAACATTCTTTCTGATGAAGTTTGCAGTTGTCACATTTCACAGCCTGCTGCAATTCTGTTCTTAAAGAACTTCAGCTTTCAGTTCTAAAACTTTAAATTCTGTACATGTTGTTGAAAGCATAAAGACAATTTTAGTTTCATTTGTAGAATTTCATGTAGACTAAGATCTTCATAGTGTCAAGCCAAACTTTCTGTAAGTCTTCTGCCATCTGTGACAGTTTGCCTTTCATAGAAATTGAGAATATTGGTCCAAAAAGTCTTGATTTTCATAACCATACCATACTCGCTATTGACTTTTTGTCTGCATGTGTGTGATAATTTATTTTCAAAAATGTTTATCTAAATGTTTCTTATACTGCTTTAACTGTGTTTATAGAATTGTACAAATAATGTTGATATGTTTGTATATATGTATGTGTTTGTGTGTGCACAGCAGTCAATATATATTTCATGTTTTTCTGAAGTTTTTAGCTTCCCTCTCCATCTTTACATCATGAATGTAAAGAAGGAAAAAAGAAAAAAATGCATGATTATTGTCAGCTAACAGAATAGCAGAACAGAGAAAAGGAGAGGTGGGAGGAAAGGGGAAGGAAAGAAGGAGGAGGTCGAGGAGCAGGAAGGAGTGGAAAATAAGCACTCCTATTTTACGGGTAAATACTCATATATGAGTTAATTTCATGTGAATCTTTGACTTCAGTGAAGTATATTACTATTTATTGGTCACTTGGTCCAATTCTGAATATTGTAAGAACTATTTGAGTAGCTTGTCATAATTAGTCATCCTTCCCTAGTCACCTTAAAAAATACTTAAATAAAAAAAATGATATAGTGTATGTTGATGTTCTGATTGTTTCCTAGAGGGAAGAACTGAAGCTGTGAAGAAGTGTAGGGGATCGAGGGTAGGGGATATCTTTTCTGGATAGTTTTTGAATACTTGTGATCTGTTTTGAGAATGAAAAATGTGCATTGTTAAACTGTTAAATGAAGGATAATGAAGAGTATAACAATTTGGGTCTCATAACACTGAATGTTTCAATATACTCTGAGCCTTGAACAAATGCTAGTTTTATTGTAGTACTGTTATAAGCTACCACCTGTATCAAGAGAGTTGTTGAAATGTTTATTTAAGTGAAAAGATGATTATTTAAACTTTAAAAATTAAACCAATATGAATTAGTAACATATTTTCTCTTATATTTCCCTGGTTCTAAATGTATTGAGTCATTGATACATAAATAAGGAAAACAAAGGAAACTATATCATTGAGGAAATAGTAATGTTTGATACTCTGCATGATAGTGATGGCATGTTATGTTTATTTTATATCAGTAGGGTCCACTCTAAATTGCAAATTAAATTTCAGTGCTTATACTGAAAAAAATGCACAGACTTTTTTTTTCTTTTAATGTAGAATAGTATTTTTCACATCCATAAGGAACACTTGTCCCAAAGGAAGCAAAAATAAAATTTCTCTGAGAAAACAATTAATCACACTACTTAGAGGACTGATAGGAGCATGCTGTGTTCCCTTGTATAGACCCTAATTGGTGATTGCACTCTCCCCCTCTTTGCAGCCAGAAAGTTAACTGCAGTTGTGTTTCAGGGTCCCTCTAGTTCAGTCACTGATAATAGTATTATAATAATAATAAGTAAGAACCTTCAATTTAAGAACTTAAAAGGATTGCGTGCACCCTATGGATTGAAGTTTCAATACAGCTTATTATAACATTAATTTAAGCATAGTGAAATGCAATAAGCAAAGTGCACTATGAAATGGCATTTTTACACTTTAATTGCATCTTAGTCTGACATGGCTAAAGTGTGCTGTATCCTGTGTATTGTCTTCATATTTGTTCCTACTTTCCCCTGTCAGGATGCCAAGGATGATTTCTGGTTCAGTCTGGATTCTTGTTATTAATTGTTGAGAAATCTAAGTCTGGTTGCAGCAATTGCTCAGAGATATAATCTTTTAAAGAAGAGTTCTTAACAGTTATGGTGAAGAAGGGTTATGGTGTGCTTTTCTGTTCTTAGAGTTCAGGATCATTCTCTCTCTCTATCTCTCTCCCTCTCTCTCCCCCCTCTCTCTCCCCCTTTCTCTCCCTCTTTCTCTTTCTCTCTCTCCCCAACTCCTCTCCCACCATGCTCTGACTGTTTGAGAACATTTTCTGATGTTGAATATATGTAACTGCTGCCAAAACAGACTTTACTCAGTATTGCTTCTTCCTGAAATGGCTGTGAAAATTTCTCCCCATATTTGGCCCATAAGAGAGATGTTGTGGGATTTATCCTCCTTGGCTATGGAGGAGGAGCCAATTCCCAATGTCTGGAGAGAATTTTTCTTGAGTAGAGACATTGTGTGATTTTTTAGTAATAGTTTGGAGCAGTTTTCCTATCTCTACATAGGAGGATCCTTTTTTTCAAAACTATAGTTGTGCATGCTACACACAAACTCTCCTTCAGATATGATTGCTATAATGTGAGATGATTTGTTTAGACTTTGTTACCGGTTTTCCATTCTTTTGCTTTTTCCTTGCTGTCAGATTGCTTACTGTAGAACAGAAACAAGAACTTAAGTTCATCATCATCTCTGGGACTCATTTAGGGTAGGACTAGACAATATGTAAATATTGCTGTAGATATGAGCCTTAAAATGCTTAAGCTTTAATTATATAGAAAATCTCATTTTTGTATAATACTTCCTTCTCTGGAAAATTCTAATAAGTAAATTTCTTGCAATCTGCAATGCCTTAAATTAAGTGAGAGTTTTGCAAGAGTAACTTTTAGTAGATAAATTACATTGGCAAGTAGACTAGCTCATCCATAAATACACCCATCCATGACTGGTTTTAGCAGTCTTTTTTTGAGGGGGAGCTTGTACAACTAGACATGGTATTTCAATTATTTAGATATTTTTAGTTCATCAGGTTCAGAATGCTTGGATTCTGTGTAAGTTTTTTTTGATACAGCTGTGATATTACTGTTTAGTATAAGTAAGAAATTTCAGTTATTCTCTGTATCTGAACCTGTTCTTTTACTATCAAGGCTTGACTTTGAACAAAAGCATTTTCTTTGTTTCAGGACATTCATTTAACAGGATCTAAGTAGTTGAGGAATTACTGTAGGATTCACTTTATGGAAACAAAAAGTTTAATTATATGAACTAAAATCTTAAAATAATGAAATTTCCTGTCCTTGGAGGAAAAGATAATTCCACTCATCACATAGCTCAATGAGGACATATAAATCCTTTAAGGACAAGTACATAAATTACTCTATCTCGTTAAGAGCTATAGTCTGGTGCTGTCCAGCATTCTCAGACAATATTTCTGCTGTGACATATATGACAGATGATATTCATGTGTTCAACACAGTCCTATGGGCATACCCAGATTTTGACAGAACACCGCAACATTTATAGTGAAGTTAGCACAGCAGTAAGTCACAGTCAATGCAATTATTAAGTGATGTCAGTATCTAGTGCTCCCTGTAGGCCTTTCAAAAGGCTGAAAGTTAAATGTAAATAATTAATTTCATACTAGGTTTACCTCCATCCCTTTTTTATATCATCCAGGAAAGAGCATGAAATTTCAATCAGTAAGACATATTTGATATTATTAATGACAATGTCTTTGACATGACCAAAGACATTACTTTGTAACATGCTAAAATGTTTATTATTTGTTAGATTTGTAGATTGATACTTATGATAACTACAGAGCTGCTTGATAACACATATAACACAAATGGTAAAGTCAAATTATAATAAATAAATAAAGCTACCATAGATTTGGAATCATATGTGCTAGGACTGAGATTTAATTCTAGTTTACTCATAGGAGTAGCAAACTCTTGGAGTTCTATTATCAACCTCTATTAAAGTTGAGATAATGACCTTCACTTTACTGAGAATTAAATAAATGCTTTGTTTCCATATATTTATTTACTTTTATAAATTTTATTGATGACTATAACATATTTCTTTGGTGATTCATGACCACATACATACATAAATACACACACTCTCATTTTTTATTCTCAGAACTTCAATGATAAATACATAGTATCAACCCTATCGATAAACTAAAACTAACAAATTTCATCTTAAATTACTGCTAAGTTCTAATCTCTCCCATTCCAATTTGAGCATGCCTGAATTTTCCACATCTTTAGCATGTATGCATTTATATTTTTGAGGTATCTAAGAGAATTTTTAGGTAATCAGATGCCATTAGTATCTTTATACAAACACTCTTAAATTTCATTCACTTTGGAGTTGGAAGAAATAGAAGAAATAATTCATCACAAGAGTTTAATTAGAAGAAAGAAAAGTAAAGATATGTAAAAGAGATAGGTATACATATACATTTTTATATGTAGACTAATAATTAAAATTAATAGAAATTACTCCTGGGGCCAGATTTGATACTTTCATAAAGGGTCTAGATGAGTGTGTTTGCACTGAGATATCTACTAAAAGCAGACTGATAAATTATTGACCTGACTTGCTTTGCTGACAGTTTCATCTTTCTTAAGGTAGTTGTTGTAGTGGGAGATTGCTACTTTGGGCTTAATTCTAATCTCAAGGGTAAGTTTGCTGGCAATGTAGTAGGGAAAGCCATAGAGAAACATATCTTGATTTTAAAAAAAATATGTCTAGTGGTTAGGATAAAGGTATGTGTTGAATGAAGTAAAGGAGGTACAGAAGACTTCTGTTGAAAGAGAGTATTCAACTATACTTGGAAGAACCTGTCAAGTTCTCTGTCCTCAACAAGACCTGGCCCAAGACAAGATTTTTATTAATGTTATTGATCATTTTATGAAAGTAACTTAGCTGTGTATATAATGTAATTGAAAGAAATAATATATTAATGAAAGAATTAAGACTTAAGCAATCTTGACAAATTAAGCTACTGAGTAAAAACCAACATGATAAAGACTTATGTTCTGAATTTAGGACATAAGAATTTTAAATGTGTACATACACACACACACACACACACATATATATATATATATATACATATATATGTATGCATATATACATCAGCTAGTGATGTTGCCTGTTGTAGATGAGCCTATGTATTCATTTAATCCTCCTCCTGGTGTGAAATGTGGAAATATAAAAAAAAAGCACTGATGTGTTTTAATCAGCTGTCCTACCTGAGAAATCTAGTTTTAGGAAATAGTCAGGAACATGTTTACAGAGTAATCAAAAACAAACAAA
Organism: Uropsilus gracilis; assembly: GCA_004024945.1. NCBI lineage: Eukaryota > Metazoa > Chordata > Mammalia > Eulipotyphla > Talpidae > Uropsilus > Uropsilus gracilis. The sequence continues at coordinate 96,555 of PVHY01001590.1, read as the reverse complement.
AAACGGAATAGTAATTGGTTAGAAGTTACAGCATTACCATAGGATATACAATGTAGTCATTAAAATTGTGCAGAAACCATTTAATTATTGAGATGAAAATATATTTATAAAGTAGGCAAAATACAGATTGTCATAATTAATTTTTATAGAGTTGGATGTATATAAATAAACAAAATATGAAAACAAAAATATGTGGGGGGATAATCAGAAATATGCCTATGTTTTTTGTTGATAATTTTAAGAATGAAATTTTTTAATTGTATCCTATACTTTCAAATATTTCATAATATACATGCATTGATTGTGTGATTAAAATTTATCTCAAAATTCTTATATTGAAGTGCATGCATTTTAAGTGATATTTTCTTGCATTACATGGAGGACGAAAATTACCATAAGGGTGATACAACAGCTAATAAAATAGGTATAGTTAGCCTGCATATGCAACAATAAAATTTTCATGGAGGCCAATGGGAGAGGACAGATTAGAGCTGTAAATCCACAGTGCCATGTGATGTTGCACCACTGGAACTTGTTTAAATAAAAACTAAACCAGTATGTTTAATACAAAGAATGAGAAATTGTTGCATAAAGAAAAGTTGTCTAACTCAAACTGTTTAGTCCAAAGAACTTGGGGATCTGAGGAGAACAAGCCAGGCAAACTGCTTAAATATTTAAAGGATAGCATAATGAAAACAATTTTGATCATCTTTGTAAAGCTTGAATAAATGGAAAATCAGCAAAGATGATATTCAGACAGATTTCCTAACATTTAGAAAAGTGCGTAGCAGGCTACAGTAGAAAGAAATGTATCCCACATTATAGGCCTATCATTTTGGATCCTCTTTGATGCAAATGATTGAAAATCCTATTCAGGATGAGGTTAATACTTGACATAAGCTTACTGACAGAGAAATACGGGGCTTAGTGTAGACTCAGTCATGCAGAGGCTAAATGCGATGGCTCTGCTGATAACAACTTCCACTGCCTTCTCTGGTTTCAATGTGAAAGGAACTGGTTTCATTATTGCAAGATAAATATGGCCCTTTAGAACTCCCATCCTCTATTACACATTCAACAGAGAGAACAGTATGAAAAAACCAGACCTGATTCCCTTTAGCCAGTATTGACTCCTTTACCACTTCCGAACCCATTACAGGTAATGTGGATTTGTTCAATGTCATTTTATTACAATGATGAGGAAAAGGAAATCTCAATCAACATTGAAGGGAACAATATCACTCTACCCTCAGGTTTTATATATGTGTGTGTGTGTATGTGTGTGTGTGTGTGTGTGTGTGTGTGTGTGTGTGTATCAACAGCATTAAGTGAGGACTAACTAAACTGGCTGGAGTGGGATGGTGGGATGATTTGACATTAAAATACCAAAGTGACAGATGTCTATTAAAACTAAAATGACAAGTGTAACTGGGTTATTTCTTAGGTTCTTTCCAATGCCAAGATTCTATGAAACTGTGATTCAATTTGCAATTTGCACTAAGACTTGCAGGAAGAGAGATTTAAAAAGGAAACACTAGTTTGCAAGAGAATTTGGTAAAGAAATGCTGTAGGCAGGCAAAGGTATTGATAGGGGAAACAACTTAAAACTGAAAACCTCCACAGTTATGAGATTTTGAATTTTTAAAAAAATTGAATTTTCCTGACTTAACTTATCTCTCTCTCTCAAAACATTCTCAAAGCAAGTGTGAATTTCATGCAGTTGCAATGCAGCATCTGTAGTTTTCCTTTTATATTACACACACATGCATGCAAACACATGCACAAACACACAATCGTACCTAGCATTAAGAAAAACAAGAAAAAGAAATAGCTATCTCTTTAAAGCAGGAGCTCCCCACCCTTTACCCCTGTGCATTTTCAAATGCTTTAAAAAAAAATGATTAATCATAGATTATTTAAGCTTGGCAAGTACCTTTCAAAATTCATATAATCCCTGGAAGGGTTAAGACTCATTCATTCTCAGAGTAAATTGCTATAATCAGATAATCAGATCACCAGCATCTTGGAACTGCCTTTTCAGCAAAATTTATTCTGCAAATTTGCACTTCCCTTTTGAGAGTTGAAGAAAGTACAGAGGGTAAAGGTTTGGGAACAGATGGTGATTTGGGGTATATTTTGGGTAGTCAGTAGCCCTGGGGACTACAATGATGTAAAGTACATGCATATATATATATATTATGCTATATATATTATATATACTATGCTATATATATTTTATGTATACTATATATATATACTATATATACATGCATATATATACTATTTAAGTAAAAATAGAGAAAAAGAAAATATAAGGTAAAGGGAAGTATGTAAACCCAAAAAGAAGAGGGATTTAAAAAGATGATAATGAAGACAATTTTTCCTGGAGCACTTTTACTTCCATGTGGACTAAATAGAAAGGAATATCTGGGCTATCCTAAGTCACTACAGCTCCTCTAATGTTCCATCACTGAAATCCCACTCCATTCTCCATCCATGTTAAGATACAGGCAGGGAGAACGATTAAAAAAAATATTAAGACAGGAAGGAGGGTGAGTTTTTAATTCATGTGCCTATCACCTTTCTCTTTTTATTCTTCATACTATTTCAGGTTGTAAACCCTGGGATTTGTCTCTTTTTAAGATAACTACATTGAATTTCCTAGGAACATCAAGGGTGATATACTGAGGTACAAAGTCTCAGTTCATCTGTGCTCTCTGTGGTTCTGGTTGATGAACCTTAAAGGAGAAGAAATGGAGCCAGAAAAGGTCTAGAGAAGGGCAGATAAAATGGTCATAAGTATAAAAAGGATGCTGTATGAGAGCAGATTAAAACAATTACTTTTTATGCTGACCTCTACAAAAATATGAAGGGCACAGATAAGGTAAACACTGACTAGATGGCTAGACTCTACCTTGCTTGCTATGGGAAAACCTCAGAAGTAGAAGCTAGCAGAGATGAGAAGAATGTAGTGACTACACATAACAGGAATTCTGCTATGCAATTCCCACCAATAAGTAGTAGTATAAAATAAGCAAGGTTAAAAGGTTTTGATAAGACTGTAGTTGAAATCTCAACAATGACCTCTCATAACAAGTCATGGGGTGTTTGCAAATGCTTTCCTTTTTCAGGGTGGATACCTTAAGAAAGCAGTCTTTAACCTGACTGCTTACTAGATTAAACTGTGGATATGTTAAATGATATATAGATTCCATAACCTTAATTGAGACTCCATGAATTTAAGATTGTCTAGGAATATGTTTCTACAATTTATATTTTGATAGGATTCTGACTATAATATTGAACAAATTTAGGTCCAGGGGCTGATCCTGCTTCCCTGGGAGGCAGAACTACATGATGGGAAGTAGTAGGACTTATGGGACTAGGCAGGCCTGGATTTAAGGTCTGGTTATCCTGCTTCTCTGGGTGTGACCTGGACATACTAACTACCCTCTCTGTGCCTGACTCTATCTCTTAGGGTAGCATATAAAAGATCTGGTGCCTACTGTGGCTATTGAAATGTTAGCCTCCAATCAGTCTCCAATCAGATCCTGTTCTTATGGATTGTCAAGCAGAGACACCTGTGTGTTGGGATGATGGATGTAATACATCAACGTTTGTATACATCCTGGTGTTTGTCTCTGAGAGAGAGAGAAGACATTTTCATAGAAAGGAGTGATTATAAATGTACCATCTTTTCCTCTTCTGTAGATCTTTGTATTTCCTTTTATAGGTAGGGTAATGAAAGAAGAAGTATATGTTTCAGAAGTATCAGGTTTCATTTACTAGCTCCATGGTGTTTTCAGATCATTTGTCAATATTTTGGGTTTTTGTTTCCTGTTGAGGTCTGCACCTTTTAAGATTAGTTTATTGATACCTCTGTGAAGTTGAAACTAAAGGAGAAACAAATCAGTAGGGACCTCAAAATGTGTGTGAACACCTATTGGGCTGGTGTGCACTAACACAGCTGGTGAAAAAACAGCAGATTCCCCACTAAATTTTAAGAAAATGATTAAAGAGGAGTAAATGAAGAAAAGATAAGAAAACAGGGACTTCCTTCAAGAGGGAAATGCATGTAAGGCAAATACATGTGATGCGAAAAGAAAGGGTAAGCAGAATGCCTGCTTCTCCTTAGTTGACGAGGAGGAAGTGAGGACTTTTGAGATGAGGGAGAGCAGACTACAACTCTGTTCTAGTGCCTGGCTGCTCACTGGACTGCTACTGCTGCATCTTTAAAAATTTCAGGTGTTTTAAAACCCTATTTTCTTGAAAGGAGACAGACTAGTAGGTGGAGAACTTCCAGCCTTATGGGTGAGCAGGAAGGAATGTGAAGCACCAAGCCTCTGATACTGAGCGCCATTTTAGAGGATGGCTTTTTCACTTACCCAACAGTCTCTTCTCATTCTTTTGGAGCTTCCTAGGGACTCTGTTCAACACACTCTGTGATGTGCTCATTGCTGTCTCAGGCCCACAGTGGGTTATCAAGGCATATTTATGCCTAATAGGACAAATGGAGAATGGGTATTTTTCTGTTTGTTTTATTGGGGTCAGAGTCAGTCCCCAAAGAACCAATCAAAAGATGCTAAGTAGCTGTATTTGAGGTTCCTGGAGCCAACAGCATATGTGAGTCGACATCTCCCCAAAAAATGTACTGAAGAGAGGTTCTCTGAGAACTAGATGCAAGCTTAGAGTTAGTAAATACAACACTATTTGAAAAACAGTTTCTGATTAGGGGATGGTGTAAGTGAAAAGGCCTAAATAGCAGAAGAGGTCCTTAAGTGGTTCAGAGTTAATTTGGAAGAGAAGAGTGCATATTGTGTTTTAGGGAAAGTACTCTAGACTTGTGTGAGACCTGTTCCATTTTCACTTAGATCTGTTTGCAGAACTAATGCTACCAGAGTAGGAGGTCAGGGGCTTAGGGACAAAGAGGTGAGGGGGCCCAACGAACTATGGTGGATTGGGACATTGGTGTTGAACATGGTGTGGTAGCATACATTTGCAGAGGTGTGATGAATCTATATCTCTAAATTATACACTGGCAATCATAAACTAACATTTCTTTAACATAATTTAAAACTTGATATGTTTCAGTTCTTAATATGATGTGTTTCAACTTAACTTAGAAGTTGAAACATCAGAGAGAATCTCTTTATTGCTAGACTATAGATTCATTTAGATATTTATATAATACATATATTGTGTATATGTATACATATACACATACATATGCATAGACATGTATGTCTATCTATATTTTTATAATAAATATCCATAGAAGAGGAAGATTTAGTGGTATAACTGTGGTTTTTTTCTAATGTGACGTTTTAGTATCATTCAACTTATCATTTTTATAGCAAATGGTATTCTTTAAAATCTGTAACTTTGCATAGTCCAGAGAAAGTAAAACATATTAAGTGGATACATTGTAGAGTTAGATTACCTGACTATGTGACCTTAAAGAAGTTATTCATGTTTCTGTTCCCCTATTCCTCATCAGCATAATTGGAAAATACTACAGTCTACATTACAGGTTTACTGTGATAAATATAAAAGTTAGTACATATAAAACTACTTAGGATATTGTCTGACCCGGTGCAAAAGCTATGTTAGTGGTACAAATAGACCATTTCTTATCTACTACAGTTAATTTAACATATGAATATACCATATTTTATTTAGCAACCCCTCTACTAATTGGCATATTGACTTTCTTCTAATTTCGTATTATTACAAACAATCCTGCAATAAATATTTTATTAATTTATAGCACATATTGTTGGAACATGTGTTACAACTGGTATGACAAATGCTACTATTATGAAAGATGCTTCTGAAATCACATTGATGCTAAGAATTTAATGTAACTTCTTTCTCATTTACACACTTGAGATCATTTTCCCTTCTCTGAAGTGACTTGAGAAAACCTGTATCCCAAAGATTTAATGAGGTTATGTCCCTTTTAACTGTCAAGAGTTCCCCATTCTTTACCCTGATATTCTTTTGAATTGTTGATAATTAATCAGGAACATCTGTGGTGAAATGTCACACAGCGATCACTGCAACCCTTCGATCTGTTACTTTAAAGGGAGGTTTTTCTCCCTGTCTGCTGGCCTTGCCGTTGCTAGACTTTCCTCTTATTAACCTTGAAGTCACACGGAACAGCCTCTCCTGTGATTTCATCATATCGCTCATCTGAAGAGATGCTATCACACTCCAAAAAAATAAATTAAAAAGACGACATCACCCCCACACAGAGACAGGTTACAGGTTTAATTTCCCCTCTTCCTCAGTGGAGCTTCTTGCCCCACCTGTCACAGATAAACCTTCCCAGCTGTCACTCTGGGTTTCATTTCAGTTTACATAGAACATCTCAATATTAACATACATTCATGAAATTTCCTTTCTTCTGATGAAGTCAATCTTCCTTGTTTTTATAGAACATAAGTTGCTTCTTTAAATTTTTTGAACTTCATGAAGGTGATAAGTTGTTTTGCTAAAAATAGCAAAACAAAATTTTGCAGATTTTTTTAATATTTCTATAAACTGTGCAAAGTAGAAAAGCCTCTTCATCAGACATTTATGAAGAAATATTCCACATGTAGTGTTTCTGGGAATCAGTGGAATTGGTGACACAGAGAGCTGACCCTATGGAAAATGTGAGGGTACAGAGCTCTACTCACCTGCTTCACTTCAACATCCTGGACTTTCTGGTCAATATCCTCAAACACCTTGCCTGCTTTGCGCTACAAATGCTCTGATTTTGAGAATTCTTTTTAACCAAACTGCTATCAAATTGTCAAACTGTTGTGTTTTGGGACTGCTAGTACTAGAAATACCAGAAATCATGAAACCATTGAAGACTGTCCAGGGAAGAGCAATGGTTAGCAAAACAGGAGCTTGTGGGAGACACAGGAAGCAGAGTATGATTGTGGCATAGGAGAGAAATTTCACGTGAATTGGTGATGTGGAGCAACAGTCAGTGGGAGACATTCCAGGAAATGAAGTGTTTGATTAGAGTTCCAAAGCACTAGGTGTTGAATTTGTAAAAAACTGAGGGGCAGGACAAAGTGAGAAATATAACCTTTTGAGTAAGTTTGTTGAAATTGCATTTTCAAAGCTTCCCATTTTAGGTTGGAATTGAAGATAATCATACAGAAGCAGGATTCATCAGGGATCAGGTTATCAAGAAATAAAGCTGACATGCATGAGGGTCAGGTCTTCACAGCAGCTATGTCATGACAAGTTGTAATGAACAACACATCTTTTCTAAATTGGTTGCAGGAGAAGTTCTCTTTCACTCTTATCAGCTTCCAAGATTAAGGGTCCCTATGGAATCTGGGATGGAGTCTCCTCTTTAGTGCTTCTTGACTACTTCCATTGCTGGTGGATCCCCTTCCGACCTGCTCTGAGCCTCTCTGACTGCTGAGCTCTGAAGACCAGAGCAACTTTTAGAGAGGTCCTGTTGAACATGCAGCTGCTCTTCCTGCCTCTCCTCATCTGGAAGCTTCTGAAGTTACTGGAATGCTGCTTGAGTCATTTCTCAATTCAGGCAGACTTTTAGGTTTCTTGTGTTGTTGGGAGACTGCTTGGTTATCTGTTTTAGAACCTGTCTTTCCAAAATGAGGATTTTACACCTTGACATTGGAAAATCTGTCAATATCTACACAGTGCAAAGGTTCATAGATATAGGAAAAGATCTTAGTACAGAGAAAAATCTTTTTTTACTATCTTTGACTAGTCTATAGCAGAAAGGTATTAATCTCCCAAGATCTCTTACTTTTGTATAGACAGGGTTCTCCCTACCCCCAGTCTCTGAAAGTACAACATTTCTACTTGGTCTTCTTTGAAAATTACTTCTGGGGTCTAGAACACTATTGCAACTAATATATGGTAAACAAAGTTAAGCTTCCCACATATCCTCCAAATCAGCTATAGGAAAGTTCTGTTCTTGGATAGCAGAAAACCCATATCTACCTTTTCAACTTCTGCTATTCATGGGTTGAGAAAATTGTGCCTACAAACCAAGAAAAAAGATGGGTAACTGCATGAAGTTTTATTCTTTGTCTCTGTTCTGTTTGAAATCACTCTACCTACTAGCCTAGCATAGAGAATAAATCTGATTTCATCATTAGGATCCCCAGGTAAAAAGGCCCTGAAAACTATGACTGCACATGAGTACACTAGAGGGCTGGACATACTCAAGTTCCTAGAGATCAACCCCTATTGATCAACCCCTATTGATACAGGGTAGTGATGCAGTTGAAAATTATATGGGTGCCAAAATGTCCTGGTGGACAGGGTCTGAAAGACCTACAAGAAGAAGCAAGAAGCGGGAAAAAGGGGGTTAAAAGGGGATGAGCAAGGAGAGAGAAGATGAGAATGGCATGCCAATAGAGGAGGCCTATGTGGTCAGGCTGAATGGGAAGCCCCCTGGAGAATGAGCTGGAAATAAATAGCAAGGAGCCATGGTGGGAGAGTAGCTAGCAGAGAAATAGCTGGTGTGTAGTCAGTTGCCAGAATGGCAGGCTGGGGGTGACTAGGGGCTGCTGAGGGCAGATCTGGTGAATTTTGCCAGGCACCGTGGAAGGCGGACCTGGTAAAGAAAGTCCATAGAGCCACAGCAAGGTAGCATATTTGGAAAGCTAACTTTGCATCTGTTGGAAATGTTTGAAGAGCCTGAGAGAAGCCACAGCTTGGAATTCTGGAGAGAAAAGAAACAAAGATGGAAAAGAAAGACTGAACTTTGCAGGGTGCCTTGGGCATATGTTTGGGTCCTTTGGAACCAGTGGTATTTAGGGTACTTGGGGTAAAATAACTGACTGCTTGTGGCAGTAAGGACTTTTTTTTGTCTTCCTGGTTAATTTTCTTTGTAAATAAAACCTTGTTTAAATGCATTTGACTGGCAACTGCTATACACAGGTGATATGAGTCTGGGAAGAAGCTGGCTGGTGGAGCCACCTTTTAAAAATGCCACTTTTTTCCTATGGCTTGCTAATTGGCAGCTTCTGCCCTTTTTGGCATGATATCACTGTGAATTCCTGAGAGTGAAAGAGTTCCTTTTCACCAGTTCTTTTCAATATCTGCAACCTTCCCACCTTAACTGATTCTGTTCAGAGACCTTCTGCCTATTCCTGCCTCAGTTTTATTCCATCCCTTTCCTTACTCTCTCCGTTCTCCTTCAACTTCAGAAAAACCTTGATCTTTCAACTCTCTTCTGCTGCTTATAGTTATATATTTTACAGTTTCTGTTACATTTTGTTTGGGGGAATGATGTTAATGAAATTTTAAACAATGAAGTCTGCTATTTCTGACATCCCAGAACATTTGCCTTTCATAGTATTCCTGCCGTTATTTATTAAGCTCCTGACAAAAGGAAGAATAGTAATTCATTTTTCACATAAATGAAGATGTCTAAACCAACTTTGATCCAAATTGAATGAGAAGGCTGCTAGTTTATTTGAAAACTGAAAAGCTGAAAAGTCATGAAAGACCATAGACAAAGTTTAAACTGAAGTGTATATTAAAACCTAGAGAATAGGTGTTGGTTCAGGAAGAAGCATTTTGTTCCCCTCAGGTAATGCTGACATGACTGATGCTTGTCCACATTGTGTGAAACACACACACATTGTTTAGAACAATGGACATTTAAACTATTTTTTTCTTTTTCTTTTCTTAGAAGGGATGTGCAAAGGGAGTTACAATGTTAGAATGTTAGGTAAGACATAATGCAAGAACATGCTCTTTTTAAAAACTTAACAGGAGATTCTTGACACTTTTGAGCTAGGTATAAAAAGATAACAGACTTTGATAACCTAGGAACTGAATTTCTTTTTTGTTATTAATTAATATATGTATATGTTTCACATCTTTGTATTCCCCAGGGATCACCCACAACCTTCCCTCCCTATCACCTCCTTCCCTTTACCCCCCCCCCCAGTTGTGTTCTATATTTTGGTTGTTATCTTGTTTGGACTTTTCCTCCTGACCCTTTGCTTGTTTTTACTACATTCCATATATTAGTGAAACCATTTTATTTCTGTACTTTTCTTTCTGACTTGTTTTTGCTAATATGTTTCTTCTAGGTACATCCATGTTATCATAAATTCATCAAATTTTCTGATTTTTAATTGATGGGTAATTAATATTTCATTGTATATATTTACCACATCTTCTTCAGCCATTCATCTGTCTTGGGACATTTGGGTTGTTTCCATGTCCTTGCAATTATAAATAGTGCTGCAATAAACATCCTAGCATAGGTGTCCCTTTGTATAAGTGTTGAGGTCTCTTTTGGGTAGATTCCCAGAAGAGTGATTGCTGGGTCAAATGATGGTTCCATTTTCATTATTTCGAGGGTTCTCCACACAGTTTTCCATAATGGTTGGATCAATTTACATTTCTACCAGCAATGTAAGAGTATTCCTTTCTCTCTGCATCCACACCAGCATTTGTTGTTACCCAGTTTTTTGATGTGGGCCATTCTTACTGGTGTAAGGTAGTAGTATCTCATTCTGGTTTTTATTTGCATTTCCTGGATTACTAATGACGATCATTTTTTCAGGTGCTTGTAGGCCATTTGTACTTCCTCTTCATAGAAATGTCTTTTTAGTTCTCCCCATTTTTAAAATTTTTTTTAAAAAAGAACTAAATTTCTAATTTAATAATTTTTGTATCTGGCAAGTCATTTAATTTTGTGTATTTTAGCAAAACATTTAAATTCTTCTCATGTCCATTTCTTCATCTGAAAGATGGTGATAATAATAATTACCTTATAGTTTTACTGAGAAGATGGAAAGCACTAGTGCACAGAAATTACTGACATAATTCCTTATATACAGTAGAGTTTTCTAAAAAAAAATAGCTATGTTGAATTTTTTCTAACTTGCACAATATAGGTAAAATTTGGGGTGCGTATGTGAAACCTTGCATGGAGGGTGAGTCTGAGAGGGATAAGCTGGCTGTGGAAGTTGATGCAGGCTCCTACTTTTGAAAACTTTACTCTCAAGATTGTATGTTTTTTCTTACCAGGCAAAGTACTTGGAAACTATTTTAGGTACATAAGGAATATAAATGTGTGGGAGTTTAATTTGAGAGAGGAAAAAAGCTAGATCTGGCTGTGAATTCTGTCTCTGTAATGAGTACCCCTTGTACTTTTGATTCATTCTCCAAGCAACTTAAGGGATTCCTTCCTGTTACATCTTTCTATGGAGGGATTCCTGCAACTTCCAATTTCAATCCAGAATCTTGCACACATGAATATGCAGATCCATTTTGAATGAAAAAAAAAAAAGATAAATGGAGAACCATTTTCTGCACCCCTAAAAACATAACTGGAACAATCCAAGAATGAATATGTCTCTGCCTGCCTATACTATTGGGAAATATCTGTTTGTATTACTGTGCTACACTTAAAAAAAAAAACAAAAAACAAACAAACAAAAAAAAACACTCTACAACCTATAAAGAGTAAAAATGTGCACATAGAACTAAGGCATTTTACCAAACTCAAAAGTCCTATCAAATACCCCTTCTAGTCTGAAAATGCTCTGAAAAAGCTTCAGAGCAACACAAATTGAAGGACATTTTGAAAAATATTTGACTAGTGCTCCCTCCAAACTGTCATGGTCTGGAAACAAAAAGGTCTGGAAACAAAAAAGTCTGGAAACTGTGATAGCCAAAAAGAACCTAAGGAAACATTACTGAATGTATTATCACCCTGGATAGGATCCTAGAACAACAACAACAACAAAAGCAGTAAGCAAAGGCTAAGTAATCTAATTAAAATAAGGAGTTTAGTTTATAATATGTAAATATTGATTCAGTAGTTCTGAAAGTACATTAGCATAAAGGGTTAATACTGGGAGAAACTGGGTTTAAAATATGAATATGACCTGTCACTTATTTTTGCTGGAACTGAATAAACTACAAACATTCTACATTTCCATAAAGATAAAAATATTCTAAAATAAAAATGTTGCTTTTTCAAAAATTCAAAATAGTATGGTCCCCATGCATTTAGCTAGCCTGTACATATTCTATGTGTTTTTAACACCATTTAAAAAATTGAAATTGACCATCTTATCCTCACTAGTGGCTATAACTTACTTAAGTGGGGGAGAAAAAGGAAGGAAAATATACCCAATGCAACTTTACATAAGCTCAGAGGTGATGAGACCTCACAGCTCATATTTCAAGTTGGAGAAAAACTCTGGATTTCTCAGTTACAGTAGCCAGTTATTTCTTTCAGCTCTCATAAGGCAAACTAACTCACCCTCATTTCCACTCACTTGTTTCTGTCTTTTTTTTGTTATTCTCATTTAATCAGTGCAGGTTATTCCAGCGAGGATGCGAGACCGAAAGGCCTGGCTTGGCATCGCCTTTCCCCAAGGACAGGTGGTGTGAGGTCCCCTACCTGCTTTCACCCTGACCCAGAGGGCTGAGCTATTAATGAGAAAGAGTTTTAGTCTTCAGCTCCCTTTCAGCTCCTTTCCTGTCCCTTGAGACTGCCAAGAAGAGAAGCAATTAGGACCCATTGTGGTGTGGTTGGCTAGCTTTTAAAATAGAAACCATCTCAAAATCCATCTAAGAGTTCACCTTACTTTCAGTTTCCTTGTAGATATGGCAGAGACATTCAGTGACAATGCTGAGAATTACCCAGATTATCCATGGAAGCCTATAATAGTCCAATTACCAACACTTGTTTGCTGTCTTTTTGTCAACTTTCTCTGAAGTCAGAAAGGCTAAGTTGCAACAGGGATGAAGGTGGTAGGGAGACAAGGGAGAGAAAAGAAAACTTCTGAGAATGAAATTGTTTTCACCAGTGACTCAAGATTCTAACAGAGTAAGTGACTGACTACCAGAGGCTCCCCTGTTTTAATAATCTTTGCTATTGTGGAGAAATGTCTTTCCCATAGAGACAAGTCTGTACTCATTGTATATTGTGATATTGACTCAAGGAGGCATATATATCATATTATAATACCATATTTATATTTAAGATTCTGTGTCTTTCACTTCTGAATCAGATAGTTCCATAGCCTTCTAGGAAGCTCTAAACAAAAGCACAAGACTGAGGTAACTGCTTGTCACCTCTTTTAACACACTGAATAGGATTTCCTTGTTTTGAATTTGGTAGACAGGATGACTAAATTCAGAATAAGCTGAAAAATGAGGCAGTCCTTGCTAAAATGTTACAGACTACTAATAAAAGTTCCATTCTTCAGAGGAAAAAATAATTATTTTCCTTCTGAGCACATTTTCCCTTATCAATTAAAAAGAAAGATTATACAGATATCTACTAAAAGCTTCATTTCCATAATAAAATAATGTGTTTCTTTCCTTTTTTTGAAAAAAAAAATAGAGCTATTAACATACTGTTACTTGGAGTCAATCATTATCTTACTTCGACTGTCTGAGAACAAATCAAGAGCTATATTATTCATGGAGATAGAAGGTGACTACACAACTTCACTCACAACTCCCCTGAACACTTAAGCTTCTTATCGGTTTCATCAGTAATAGAGGAAATATATGAGAGGGACTTTTCCATTTCCCCCTGTTTATATTTCAACCCTGTTTTATAACTTTTGTTCTAAACATGTCTCCTTTATTATAGTCAGTATTTTAAAAATTATAATATATAACATTTTAGCTATATTTCTGGAGTTCTGGAAGTTTTGCAATTATATGTGTAAGTCATTTACTCATCTCTTCTTTTTAAGAACATCTGTTTTTCTCCAGGATGGCTTATTTCTGTAGCTTATAATTTTTATTTTAAAGTGCTACCCTACCAGGGGCAATGGCAGCTGTATCTCCTCAGATGGTATTATATTAGGTTCTAACAACAAATATATCAGAAGGAAGGTATAGGGATACGTGTGTGTGTGTGTGTGTGCATGTGACATGTGTGTGAATATCAAGAAATCAACTCATATATCCGTGATTGTTTCCATCAAGACTTCTGCAGTTTTCTAGTTCTATGTTAACCCAAACACCCTCTCACAACCCTATTCCTGCACAGATAGAACAGGCACTCTAGAGCCTGGATTTATTTGCATTTGAATGCATTTGTTGTTCAGGTAATAGGATTTCCCCTCTGCCAAATTGTCAAGCTTCATATTATAGATTCAGGAAAAATAGGGTCTTACATATTTTAGTAGATAGAACAAGGACTACTCCCAGAAGATATCAAGTACTAATCCCTGAAATTTTAAATCTTATTTGGAAAAGGGGGGTCTTTGTAGGTATAATTAACTTTTTGATCTTCAAGTGAGAAAATTATACTGGATATTCTAGTGGACCCTAAATGTCATTCCCAACCCCTGTAGCTATGATGCAAGCATTCTTCTCTAAGAAAGAAAACAGGGTGAAGACAGAGTAGAATGATGTAGCCCTAACCCAGTATCCCAGAGACTGAAAGATATAAAGAAGGGTGGTTCCCCTCAAGAATCTCTTTGGAGAAGGTGGTTCTGCTGGGTTTGGATGTCTACCCTCCAGAACAGTGAAAGAATAAATTTCTGTTGTTTTAAGTAACCAAGTCTGGTAATTAATTATAGAAGCTGCAGGAAACTAATATGTAGTTAGGGGAAGCAAATAAACACTAGAGGTAATATTTCATAAATATTACACTTCACAGACTTATTCAGTGATTTGAATTCTTTGGGATCTTCATCAGTACCACTCTTGGACAGTATCACCCTTCTTCCCACACAGCTGCATTGTTCAATATTGTGTCTATTGAATAATTGAAATGTAGCTACTGGGACCACAGAATGGAATTTTTAATTTTATTCAATTTTAATTAACTTAAATTTTTAAAACATCTAGTTGATTCAGTTATTGGAAAAGTTTTAAGCAGACTTAGAGTTTTGATATGTGAATTCATTTTTATCAACTGTAATTTTTGTGTAATACAAATATTTAACAAATATTTCCAATGAAAATTTAGCATCCAAATTGAGAGGTGTAAAGGTTATAACAGAATTCAAAGACTTACAAAAAAAATGTAAAATGCTTTACGTATATGTTTGATCTGAGCTACATGCTGAAATGGTAATGTTTTGGAAATGTCATATTAAATAAGTTGTGCTTATTTAATTATTTACTTTTTTTAATTATTTACTTTTTACTTTTGTTAATGAGATTGTTAGAACATTTGAAGTTGCATATGTGGATCATATTGCATTTATTTGGGAAAGTGCTCTCCTAATGTCTCCCTTCTGTGTGACCACAGTAGACCTAACAATGGACCTGGTTTCCTTATGGACCAAAGTATTTTACACAATTTGCCATTATGGTGGGAAGAACCTTAACCACATCTCCACTCTCATACATGATAAATTTAATTGTCTCTTAATGAAAGCAAAAATCTTTGGAGCTAGACTTTAGAAAAAAATAAATTTTTAGTACTGTCTTCACCCAGAGTATGCTGAAAGGATAGTAATTGAATATCACAAGTGTAATGACAGTTGTCCTTTGAGGATATGCAATGCCATGATTTATAGGAAATCTATTTCTCATACAAATTTGACCCTCAATCACATTTCTGACTCAGTTTTCAAGTCTGAGAACTGCTAAGCTTTGAGAGTGGCCAAAGTGTCTTTTGTTATGTTGATGAGCAACTATTGGGGAAGACCCTAAGGTTGAGGTCAGTTACCAGGGAAATCAACCACAGGTTTAGAGTGTTGGCAATTCTAGTACCACCCCTCTGACCTCCTGGGAGAGAAGAAGGCTTTCAGTTGGTTTCAGGTGCCAGTGACTAATGACTTAATCAATCTCATCCATATAATGAAGCTTCATAAAAGCCCCCAAAGAGAGGATTCAGATGACTTACTGATTGGTGAACACATTGAGATTTCAGGAGAAAAGCTTGCCAGGAGATGGCATGGAAGTTCTGCACCTTTCCCCCATATGTTGTTCCATGCATCTGTTCCATCTGACTGTTGATTTGTGTCCTTTGTAATAAATCATTGATCTGGTGAATAAATGGGTTTCCTTCCTTTCCAGAAAATTAATGTGATTCAAGGAGCATGTCCTGGGGAACCTCTGATTTATAGCCAGTCAATCAGTGGCATAGATAATAATGTGGACTTGCAGTGACATCTAAAATTTGAAGATGGATTTCTGGGAAACACCAGTCTGCCACCCATTTTTTGGAAGCCCAAGTGGTGGCTTAGAGTAGAAACTGGCATTTAAATTGGAGGGTAGTGGTGGGTAACAGAGCCCAACTGTAGAATATGATGCTATGCTGGGCAAATATTATCAGAGTTGAGTTGAATTCCTGGATATCCTGCTGAGGAATACTTCTTCTGGGGAAACCTCCTTTATCCTTGCTGGGAATTAGTTTCAGTATACCAGTGACGCAGGATATTTACAGGCTTGAGGAATGAGTCACTCTACCTTGAAGCAGCTGAATTTCGAGAACTTTGGCAACAACATTCCAGTTCCATTTTCATAGCCCTTGGTATTTCTATGTGAAGCAACAGGATTTTTTATTCTAGTTTTACTTGCCTCATGAATCTCTTTTAATAATTAACAAATAACATAGTTACTTGTGTAAACAGTTATTTATTCAATTTATTTCACTTGAGAAAGGTAATAATATTTCCAGATTCTCTACTATTACACTGAATATAGTCTCTATTTTAAGCTATTACTGGTTTTAGGCAACAACTGTAGTAAAAAATGTTCAGTAAAATCAAAATGATAAAGTACAACAATTTTCTTTAATCTACTGCTCTATGCTGGACTGGTTGTTGAGAATAGAAATCCTATTGTGCTTTCTGTTTATAAGTGGTTCAGTTCAGTTTTGTTTTGTGTCTTTCTGTCCCTTGACTCTTCAATTATCATGTGCCCTTCTATATTGCAGCTACACCGATCCCAGGCCCTGTGGGCTTTAGAGGAGACCTAACAGAACTAACAAATCTATCACTTTAATCACAAAAGCCACAGTAGCTAGAAGGGACTTGACAGCCCCCTCACCTAACAGGCAAGGAACAGTTTAGAATCAAGAACGGGATTGAAAGTCTTCTGACACCAAATCTAATTTACTTTTTGTTAAATTAGACTTTTCTACTGTAAATGACCTGAAAACTCCCTGAATGGCTATGCTCTTACATGAACTTGTGCCAGAAGAATCTGATCCAAAAAATGAAAGACTAGTACTTGTGAAAATTAGAAATTAGGGAGTAGTTGCTATGACACTGACAACTGTGGACATCTGCTAAATTCACAACCTGCTTTCTGCTCGGTCAATGTCATTCTTTACACAGAGTGTTTGCTCCTGAAATAGGGTTTTGTTTGTAAGGCAGGCACCCTTGACAGAAGTTGTTCCTGCATTTGTAGCAGCTGTGGCCAATGGTATTTACGAAGTCCCATGTAAAGTTTCTAAAGGAAAACAAAATTCTTTGTCATATACACAAGTTCTCTTGAATACAGAACAATATTCTGTTTCCAGTTTTGGGAGTTAATTTTATTATTTAATATAGCTTCCTGACTTTCATAACTGAATACTAGCTATTTGGTTTTATGGATTTTGACATAATTGTAATGTTAAAATGCAGTTTGAAGAAAAAGTAATACACCTCAGTGGATATTGGTATCCTTTTATTAAATACTTTTTAAAAATGTAATGCACTTAATATCTAAGTTTTTCAGTGTTCATATTCTTTAAAAGCTATATACTACCGTTCTTATTCTTTTTTCTTCTTTCACACTTCAGATCTTCCAAAATTCTATTTGGTGTCATGAGTAACTAATAAGGACTAGGATGTTACATTCAGAGACATTGCATTCAGAATGCTATGTAACTGGAGTGGAATAGTGAATGTGGTTTTGGTGACTTAGGGAAAGTTTGTAAATAGCTATAGGTGAATATGGTCATTGCATGTGTTACGGACTGCACTTTCTCTTCCTTGGGCTATTCTCCTCTCCTGCTTTATATTTTAATCTGAAAACTTAGAATCATTCCAGAACTGTCTCAGAGAGTCATGAGGATAATATGTGATAATATGTGAGTGTGTATTCATGCACACTGCAAAAAAGATTAACTGTAAGATGAAAATGCATTTAATTTAGAGTACTAAATATTGAAAGCAAAGGGAAAAGAAACAAAGTGGAGGGAGAGAACCATACAAAGAAGTAAGTGAAGGAGAAAACCATAGACTTGGGAGTCAGATTCAGAAATGAGGCATTGATTAGCTAGTTTTAATTTTTCCTTAAAATCAGAAGAACTTTTTCAAATATGTGATAATGGATTTGGTAGAGATTGGATAGTGATATTACTTTTATTCTTAACACTTAAAAACAATATGCATGCACGTACAGTGCTTTGTAAACTGTAGACAGGTGTCACAATGGTATGATCTATCATTATTATGGTCCACTTACGCAAGTGTTGTTTCTTTTGCTGAGTACAGCTTGCATTTGCTGGAAATGGTGTGTCTCATAGATTAAAATGGAAGGCCTCTTCTTCTTAGAGGTTACTGCTCTAATCATCCAAGTATCCCAATGTTCCTTAAAATTCCTTTGCTTTTGTAGATAAGGTTAGGGTAGATAGTGGAGAAAACAGGCAGGAATAATCCCTATAGTGGACCGATGGATATCCTGTGATAAACATTTGAAGAAATCTTTATATCTGTTGATTTAAATATTGCTATTTTAGTAGTTTTGCATGTATTTTTGTATTTTATTGCTATTATTGCTAACCAATTATTTTATCTTCCTCTTTGTTTCTTTCAAAAATGTATTTCTATTTGTTTTTCATCATACTTAGTTGCTGTTCAGTCATTATGCCAGGTAACTTCTGAAAGTAGTTCTGAATGGACATAAACATGATATGTGACTAGAAGTAGTTCTATCTGATATTTCCTTTGTACACAAAGTTTTCTTCAAAGCAATAACTAAAGCTTTTTGCCCTTTTCAAACCCTCCAATCCTCTGGAGGTTATTTTCAGTGAAGTGGTGAGAAGGAAGAGTTCAAATAGGATTGATTTAATAGAGCTATGATGTGAAAAATCTCACAACATGCTGCCTGCCTGAAATGGCCAATCATGGAAGCATTAAAATCAGAAAAAGGAAGGAAGCCCACACATCCCAAAGAGGCACCCAAATTAAAGAAAAACAGCAGCTTGCTTGTCCTGTGTGGAGAAATAAAAGTATTATAGGATGAGAAATAGCCAAAGAAACTTTCAAAGAAGTCATCATCTATGAATGATGAGCACCTTCAGCTATAAATTTAGTGCAAGAAAATGTTGCCACTGCTTTCCTTCCACAAATGACCTACACACACACACACACACACACACACACACACACACACATACATTAAAGGAAGACTTCCATATATCTTCTGTTCATCCTTCTAATTTCTCCATGGGATCTATTCTCTCTTCCTTACCTGCATTTTATTCCTGTCATCATGAAACTCTATTCTCTTTAATATTTAGTTTCTTTCTCTTGTGCTACTTGCTGCTGTCAAAGACTATTGTTCATCTATACACACATTAAAGCTGCCTATCATTGCAAGACAAATCTAACCCAAGGGTAAGGACTTTCTAAGAGATTACTGTCTAAGCTGTATGGCAATAAAGGCAAAAAGTACATGGGATTGCAACATGTTGACATAGAATACACTTCAACTATATAAATTGTCAAGGAGTTTTGCTGGAATTGTGAGAGTGCCTATGACTGAATCTTTGGGTGATTACTTTTGTCCTAGGGTGATTTAACAGCAAGGTGAATCAAGAGACTTGATCATCAGTAGCATTACTTGCACTCACAATATATGCAGGAAATTGCTTTGCAAATCAGATTCTAATTAAAATAATACCCACGTTGTTCCAAGTATCAATGTGTGAGTGGGCACACAAGAATGTAGGAAATGTACTTAAGCATGAAGGAGAAAATAAATACCAGTAATTTGATCACTTGAAGAGAATTACAACTTATCTAGTATCGAATTTACTAATATATTTCTAAGTAAGTATATGTTCTTTAAAAGTAAGGTGTTATAATATGCATTTTGGGATACAAATTGCTTTATTGGAGTGCTGTAAGAAATTAGGAAAGAATTTGAAGAAATGTTTATATAGATATGATAAGTTTACATGTGAAAATAGGAGAACATACAAAGGGAAAAAGAATAACTGAAGGTTTTATGTCTTTGAGACTGTGAGGAGTGGCCTTTCATGGAAACAGGACCACTTCCCCCATTGGAATAGGAAGAAGGGTGTGTTGAATAGGTGAGTAAACAAATGAAAGTAACAAACAAATGAAAATCAAAGTGAGTGACTTGTCCTTGATTTTGATGGAAATCAAAATGGGGAAAGTTTAGAAAAATAACATATCAAAATATTTAAAACTAATGAAACATAAGAAAATGTATTCAGTTACTTGGAAGTGGAGAAGGGAATGTAGGAATTTTGAGAAAAGAAGAGAGTTTTTGGTGAGTTAAAGAGTGCATTTTCTAGCTCACAAGGATGGGATGCATAGACAAGGGTGAAATCCTATTTGAAGCCCATGGTCATGGAAAGAAAGTAAAACCAGTTGCATTAGTGACATGCTTCATTCAAGAATGCTTAAAAGTACAGAAAAAGTTAAAGTTACAATTCACTGAGATAGAGTTTTGCCAGGTGTCTGTTACAAGGGAAATGGAGAGCATTTGCAAGAACATGTATAAAATAACTAGTAAGCAAGGATGCAGAGGTAGAAAAGAGTCAGTGGACTGTTTGATAAGTCAAAGAATTGTGGCAGTAGGACTGCCAGAGCAAAATGGGGAACATTTAGAAAAATCAAATATCAAAGTATTTAAAACTGAGTTGCTATTGAGCACAAGGTCCACAGTGTGCCCTTGGCCATCTACTTGAATTGGAGAAAAATGAAGACTTAATGAAAGGAGAAGCAAATTGAATGATTCATTAAAGTGAACATAGAATTCACTGTGAATAATGGCAAAAATTGTGGTGGAGAGGAGCTGTGTGGTGAAGTTTCTGATGAAATAAAGGAAATGACAAGGAGGTAAACAGGTAACTGCAGAAGTAGGATAAGACTGTGATTTATCACAATGGTATACATTTTAAAGAAGTAGTGCTTTTGTTAGAGGAGTAGGAGGTAATGGTCTGGCAACCACAAGGGGAAGCAAAGAGGACACCAACCTCCCTTTCTGGTCATGAAATAATGGAGTATACAAAAGAAAATACAATGACTGCTTGAAAGTTTAAAGAAGAAATTTTCTTCTTGAGAGATTTCAATTAGGGGAAGGAAATAAATGAAATCCTTTGATAAATGAACAATAGAAGTCTGGTGAAGTGAAGAAATAGTGATAGAATCTGAAGAGAAGAAAAACAGAAAAAAATATGAAAATAAGGATGGATTTTAAAAAGTGACCAGAGAGTTCTAAGTTGCAGGTGGTGATTAAGGCAAGCCTGGACTTGAGACATTGGTGGGGTAAGCCTCATGGATCTGAGGTGAATATTCTTGGCACTTTCACTCCCTGAGTCTTCTGTGATGGAATTTATTACACCTTGGGTTCCCTAGAGAAGGATAATATCTGAGCTTATATAGTTCTACTTTTCTTTTTTGGATTTTTTTTGTTAATTCCTTAACTTTATTTATTTTTAATTTTCTTACCTCATGCTCATTTTTATGATAAATTCATGCCATTTGCAGCAACATGGATGGGGTGGGAAGGAATACTAAGCAAAGTAAGTCAGAAATAAAAGGAGAAAATCAGATGGTTTTACTTCTAGATCTACTTTTTTGATTTATGTATATATTTCCTCAATAGATTTTATTTTAATTAGTGTCTTATTTGACTTTAAATTTTAAAAACCATGACTATGGACCATGTCTCATCAATAATTTTGATAGTTCAAGGGTAATGTAGAAAAGAAAGAGTCAGACTTACCCTGCCCCATCTTCCCTTCATACTAAAATGGTACATTTGATTACATTTAGGTTTGTGAAAATTAGGGCAGAGGAAGCAAAAATTTATTGGGAGACAGGGAGTTAAATGGAGTAAGCACATAGTTCTGAGTTTGGTTTTTCCTTTCAGACAAGATGCTAGATCTCTTGTCAGGGAATAACTTGGAAAATGGTGGACAACTGTATCCATTAGGGATGATTTACATCGTTTCATTCCAGCCTGAAAAAAGAGCTGAGAGTCAGGGCAGAAACATGTCTTGGTAGTACCAATTCACAAGTGAGTTGAAATATATGCTTTCTCTTCTCTCCCCACTCTGTATAGCAGATAACAGCAGCTTCTATTAGCTAGGATTTCGTTCAGTAAACAAATTTTAGACAGTAAGATAGGTGGCTTTATTTTTCCCTAGACTAGTTATTTCCCTACATGGAGACTGTATTCTCAGTGACATCAGTTTACTTAGCTATCCCCATATTCTTACTCTTACCCCTTTGAAAATCTAAAGAAACAACATCTGGATAATTAGAATGAATAGCATTCTTTTATAGCAAGAGTTCTGGAACATTTGTGTTGGCTGAGATAATGGAATTTTCTCCTCATATAATCTCCCATCTTCAGCAATGTTCATAATAATAATTTTCACATTATATGAACCTCACTTGTCCCTTTTGGACCAAAAATCAAAGCTATCTCTAAGCAGAAATGAGAAAAAGTGATTTCCCAAACCAACACCTGTCAGAGAATTTTCTCCTTCAGACATTTCCTATAAAGTACTGTAATATCACTGTGCTTAATTGATCATACCAGTTATCCTATTAAATATAATTTATGTGTTTCTTCTTTAGTCCTACTATTAGGCTTTTTCCTCCTTACCTTTCAATATTTTCTCAGGAAAGGCTTCCATGAAATCCTTAACTACATGAGGTGTTTTTATCTTTTATACCCAGTGGTCTCCTATCTTATCATGTACAATCTTTTGTGAGTGCTTATAAAGTCATCTGTATTTTTCACCTATATTTTTATAAGGGAATATATATATATATATATATAGAGAGAGAGAGAGAGAGAGACATTGTATAGTCCAAGTATATAGCATAGATTCTTTAACTTATATGCTTGATATTTATCAAATAAATGTCACATTTTGAATTTGAGATAAGATATTTGATAAGAATTAGTCTTGAAATTTCTCCTGAAAATTCTTAAAGCTGTATTCCCTTCAATGGGTTAATTTAATTTTTAACTCTATTCTAATATTAGTGCATATATTCACAGGGCATTTTTTTTTTTTTACTTGAACATTATGAGTTGTTTTACAATGGGCATCTAAAGCTGAGAATAATGAATCTGGAAAAGAAATCAGTGATAGTTCTTTTAGGAAGTTTAATAATTCCTCCTTGTTTAAAAGCAACTGTCTTAGAATTCCACTTCTATTTCTTTTACCTATGTCTTCCTTCTTCTTTCATTATGTCTGGAAAAAAGTAGAATTTTTTTTCTGTTGGAACCTATTTTAATTTTATTTATCTTCATGTAATGTCTAGTGAGTATTCCTAAGGATTGATTTTAATCAAAGAGGATTCTCATCATTAAGGAAATGGTTCCTTTTGCTATTTCCCATAAACCATCCACTGATTTCAAACCAAGAACCAGCATTGAGGCTCTGGAAATGAAACTTGGCACTACTGTGCCAAAGGACAGATCAGAAAGTCCATCCTTCTGGATGCAAGACAGCTGTTTCACATATGGGGTAGGACTGTGAGTGACAGAATTGTCAGTCATGTGACAATCCAAATTAAAAAAAAAAAGGTTGACATCAAATTGAGATAATCAAGATACAATAGAATTCAG
The DNA here is from genome assembly GCA_004024945.1 of Uropsilus gracilis. Classification (NCBI taxonomy): domain Eukaryota; kingdom Metazoa; phylum Chordata; class Mammalia; order Eulipotyphla; family Talpidae; genus Uropsilus; species Uropsilus gracilis. The sequence continues at coordinate 72,789 of PVHY01001590.1, read as the reverse complement.
TGAAAATGCTCATGAGGTACCAACAGTTAAGCATCAGGAATAGGTATACAGTACACAAGTTATTATTATTTTTGTTTGACAACAGATGATGCTTCCCCTATCCTGACACTTGTTATCTAATCTTTTTTTTCTTTAGAGTCCATCTATTAAGAATATGAATCATGTAATGAATCATTTGATATTTAGGTCCAGCAAGATTTTGTTAATTTTAAAATATCATAGAGTATTTTAGATTTAAATTGGCAAATGAGCCCATTTTACTGATATTATATCCTCATTTTTGTTTTTATCAAGAGCTTTTTATCTCCTGACTAGTGAAATCACTACTGGTTCCTGTATTCTTGAACTCAAGATTATATTCTAGTAGAACAGCAATAAATATGCACTCATAAATTAAATAAAGTGTACAAAGAGAATATGCAGACAAAATATGAAAGCCCAGTCTAAGGCTTCTGACCAGGCACTTAAGCATGATGCCTAAACTGAGTTTTGAAGGAAAAATATGACAATCTTCTAGGAAAAGATGAAAGATTACTGTAGATAGGGAAATCATTATGAACAACATGTAATGTTGTATGGGGGGAGGGTAAAAGAGAAAGTGAGAAAGACTAGGACAATTAAATACCTTTCAGCAGTGGGTCTGTTCTATTATTTATTTTTTTTATTTTCTTAGTTTTGGCCCTTTAATTCCATTTTCTGACCTAACAGATATATTTTATTGAGCACCAGACTTTATATATGGCTAATTCTAGTGATTCTGACTGACTGGGGGGAAATATATATATATATATTATAAATATATATATTTATATATATATAATATATTATATAATATAATATAATATATATAATAAATATATATAAATATATATATTCCCCCCAGTTAGTCAGAATCACTAGAATATATATATATATATATATATATATATATATATATATATATATATATATATATTCCCACAATGAAAATTTAATATTTTGCTGCAGGACACTTTACTCTTTATTAACTTTTTAAAACTATTTCTAAAATAATGAGACTTTTTAAAGTTTTTGCCTCCTAATTACATACCCATGAAATTATAAAAACAAATATGTTATATCTGGTTATGAATGTCTATGTATCTGTATATTTTGTATGAAAAAGTAGTATAATGCTGATTCTTCTTTATTTGATGCATTAAGAATAACTGAATAGAATTTTAATTTAGGCATGATATTAAAAGTAAAAGACTATTAGCACTTAAGTTTACAATTGTGTTAGAATTTTATTGTACTAAATTGCAAGTACATATCAGTTTATCAAATATTTAATAAATATAATGCAATCGCATTAAAAACATATAAAACTAATATTTCCACTAAAATAAGGCATTGAAGGTAATTACTTTCTTAAAATCATTTTACTGAGTTCAATTTTTAACTTTTGTATGATATGAGAAAATAACTTTTAATTATCTTCCAGATATTCATTTAGACATTTTTTGACAATTTTTCCTTTAAGCTTCTGATCTACTTAATGAATAACCTTTGCAAAATGAAATATTTGAACTTTTTTTCTAAGTTTTGAAAACATATCATACATAAAAATGTTGAGAATAAAACATGAACAACATCTACAACATGCTCATGTTTGGTCACAAGCAAGCACCTCTTACTATATTGAGCAATTTATATTGAGCAATCAATCAAGAGAAATCCTCCAGTTATAACCACCTAGTCATCATAGTTTTGCATGTATTTTGTGTATTTTCTGTAAACTCAATGTCAATATAGCCTGTGACAGAAAATAGATATTAAGATATAAAATTTCACTGGGTTGTGTTTTGGAGGGTCAGGTACTAACATCTAAGAGATTTTCTTATCACTCTAGTGCCAATATAGCCTTGGGGACAATATAACCCCTACTGGAAATTCATGGATTATGGACTGAGCACCTTGATCTAATAACATTAAGATAATTTGGACTAATTTTCAGTTTTTGTGAAAATCCCACTTTGGAATGGTTTGGTCTTATTATTTTTTTTTTGATGAGTAATCTTTTTTTTAACAATATCTGCATTATTATTATTATTATTATTATTTTACATCATTTCTGTCCCTGGGCCTGCACAGTTTGAGAGTCCCCAGCAAAACCCCAAGATATTTACTATTCTAAATTCCAATTTGTGTCTTCCCCTTAATTTTGTACCTCTTAGATACCTCTGCTTTGTGCGTGTGTGTTTTGTTTTGATTGGTTGTTTGCTTTGACTTCTTGGTCTTTTCTCTAATATTCAGGAATCTTCAGATGTATCAAGGCAACAAGTGGTATATGAAGAATAATTCAGTTTGCTTAACTTTTTATTTCTTCAATCTTAGTCCCCTGATACCCTGAATGCCTTGATAATTGTGAACTTCATTTTCCATTTTCTCAGTCTCCTGAACCTCTGAGAGTCTTGCACTCCTATTTTCTGCTCTTGTTCTCAGCCCTTCACAGTTTATATGATTTATGGGGAGAAGCAGTGGACAAAGTTGGATTTTCCTCAGTGCATTTTCCTTCATGATATCTTGGATCATTAAATTATGCCTTGGTTGTTCTCTGATCCATTCATATGCATTTGTATTTTCTCCAGTTTTTATGGTTGTTCACAGTAGTAGAGTTTGTCTGTTACAAGCTTCTTTATCATAGCTGGAAGCAGAAGTCTCAATTCAGTGATGTGGATTAGATAGAGGTTGATTAGTTTCTGGCATAGAGACTAAAAAGAGCTCAAGGCTGGATGGGCAGATGTAGCCGCAAAGGTTGAATGTTGAGATACTGTAATGATTCATAAGTTTTTCTTTTCCTATTAATCTGAGTCTCAAACATTTTTCATGGGGTTATTTACATGATGTGTTTTAATAGAAATCAGTGGGGGAAGTGGAATTCATGTTAAAATGCTTGCTTTGCACACACCTTAAAAAATGTTTTCAGGATATGGAGTGAAACTGTTTTTTGTCTGTACAGAGTGATTGCTCTATTTTCATAACCAACCCTGGAAGGCTGAAGTTTTCTTAAATTACTTGGAGTGGAACATTAAGAGATAGTGTGTTTATATCTGATATCTTTTTTCCCTAATAATTTAGGAGTGGGTCTACACAAAGACCTTTCCAATTCTACAATTTATTAGCTGTTTTTCCCTTTTCTTTTATGCCTCTGGTCTAATTCACTGTCAACAATCATAAATGGAAGGTTCACTTTATTTGTTTTATTCCATCTCTATTCACAGCTGAAATTCAACATTGAACTCTTCCTCAAGTCGCTCCCAAAAGCTATTATAAAACTGTTTTGTCTCTTCATTTCCTAATACTATTTTTTTTTTCTCTTTTAAAGGAGGCTGTGGAATGTTTCTTGGCCAGTCATAAAAATTTAATACTGTTGTCTTCTATGTGAGACCTGGTTATAGCACCTACTTCCACTGATAAAATATGATCTTGTATGTTGTTATAAGAGACATTGAGAATAGTTTTTGTCATTTCCTTTATTTGTAGCTTCCAAAAAAACTTAGTCCAGAATCAAATTTATTTTCTTGGTGCTTTGAAGCTTTAGATGATATCTACAAATATGCATAATTAAATGGTTTTCAGTCAATTAAAGAGATTTTTATTATTTAAAGTTCCCGTAGATATTTTTCTCAGATTTTTAGTAAGTAATCTCAGAGCTTTTAATTCATTTGTTTAACAGTATAAATTAAGCAATACCTTTGTTTTAGTAGTTAGTTTCCAGTCCAGAGGAGTGAAAATTGTAACAACTATGACTGTAAAAGTCAAAGGAATAGAGACCTGCCTGAAGAAATTGTACAAGGCTGAGGAAAGAAAGAGGGAAAGACAGGTTTCTACTTTCATTGTCTTTTTGTAAGTTGACAAAGAAGAGTGATAAGAATAAAAGGAAGTGATTTGGGAAAATTTAGAAGTGATAGAGCCGCTTTAGAATCTGATTTTCTTCACCTTGTTGAAGAAAATGTACTCACTTCTTCTCCAACTCCATCTGCTTGCTAGGCCACTTAGAGTGGGGAATCGCTGTGAGAAAATGCTGAGTGCCATAGACTGAACACTTCAGTCATGCAGAATTCAAATGTTGAAGCCAAAATCCCCAGCATAATGGTTTTTGGACATGAAGACCTTAGATAGGTCATGAGGTCATGGGGTGGAGCCTTTATGAGTGGAAGCTGTGCTCTGATAAAAGATGTGAGAGAACGGGTTTCATTCTCTTGCCATGTAAGAAACATAAGGGTTAAACTTTTGTGAAGTCACCTATTCTGTGATGTTTGTTTTAGCAGCCTGACCTGAGACAATGAACAATGACAGAGGACACAGAAAAAGAGAAAGATCAAAGAAAACAGAAGAAACAATTGTCTCAATAAGGCTGTTGTTAGACTACCTTTCATGTGTCTGAGTAAAAGGGACTGCCTGTTAAATTGGCATCAGCCCTCTTATGAAATATTCATCTCACTAAATCATCATAAACACAAGTACTGAAGATTTCATTTAAGGTGTGTGAGCATGTGTATGTGTATAGAGGATAAGCTCTGGTAAAACTAGGGTCTAATTCTTCATTGTCCATAGGCATTTCACAGCTCCATTTCAGAAGTATAATTTCTCTGGAAAGCTTGATAAATTTCTATATCAGAAATAACAATTTATTTCCATTTCCTTTTGGGGGCATGTGTGTTTACCACAGTTTCCTAAGGCAATGTATGTTCTTTGAAGGTGGGAGCTATGGTGTTTTCACAGTGATAGAAGTGGGTAACATGGTTAGAACTCATGAAGAGTCATTCTTCATACTTTTCCTTTCCTTTATTCTTGTTCAAAATCTTTCTTGAGGCCTGAAATAAACCAGACTAGATACATTGGAGGTAAAGTGATGATGAAGTCATCTTTCTAGTTAAAAGTCAATATATAAATCATTTTTAAGACAGTGTTCTGTGATATCCCCTTTTAGATGCAGAGAAAAGAGGACTTAGGAAACACCACTCTGCTCTTGAAGTAGTAGTGGTTTCCAACATTGTCATCTCTGGTGGGAGACCTGTGCAGCATGTCTGGGCTGTATGAAGAGGACCACATCTTCAAAATTTAAAGGACAAGGCTCTTATGAGGAAAAAAAAAGTCTTCAAATGATTGATTCATAGAAAATAACTTCTGTAATTGACTAATATCACCTTATTTTCTTCTCCTGAATTACTCATTATGCTCAAGTCCCTGTTGAGCCTTTATGAGTTTTCTAGGCATTGTGATCCCCAGGATTGCAAACTGAGGGAATGTTTTCCATTTTATACGTATAGTTGGGATAATTAAAATGCTGAGGCTTTTCTAATCATGTATTAGAGGAAATATGTCACACAATGAATCTACACGAAGCACTTCTAGAGTCTTAGCAGACTGACTAAATAGACATGATGTCATTTCTTTATGCTAAGGTATGAAAAGAAACATCTCAACAGATAGGATCAGTCTAAATGGAGGGCTCTGTGGAAAAGAAGCTGATTCCACAGGCACAGGCCCTTCCCCAACTATTGTCCCCAGGCTTGTGCCTGTTTCTTTTGGCATTTTCCTGTGCTCCTCACACTAATCATTTCACTTTGCTTTTTGCAATCTACTTCATTTTGTTCAGTTTTTCCATCATTGCTTTATTATTTCTTTCTTTCCTATATCTCATTTTGGGTTCCCCTTTTCTTACACTTGTCTGTCATTTCTTTCCTTTTATTTATTTGTTTGTTCCTTTAAACCACTAAACTGATTCTCTTCTGTGGCTGTTCAGTGATATGCCCAACTTTACTTTTATTGTACCACAAATCCTTGAGCTAATAAATTCACAGCAACGACTTTTGGGAAATCAGATAAGAAACAGGACCCACTGCAAAAAATCTCTTGGGACTTAACCCAGTGTCCTTACTCCAGATTGCTATCCCTTGAGAGCCTGGCTTCTTCAGCTCTGTAAGGCAGCCTCTGCTCCAGAAGCAGTGGCTCAGAAAACATATGACTCAACTGCCTACACATTCCAGCCAAACTCTTTTAATGAAGATGAAAGATAGTCATCAGTGGCTTTTTCAAGACCTCTAAAACTGCATTCTGTTTCAGAAGAGCTGTTTAAATATCATCTTGGAAATGCCAGACCCTTCCTGAGGACACAATGGTGAGATATTTCAAAGTGGAACAAGATAGCAATACATCTTTAGTCATTCTACCTTAAGAAGTAAATCATGCTTTATGGATCTAAACTTAGCCTTTCCAAATACACATGTCTGCAGACAGTGGTGATTAATAGATGACACTGAAGCCTGGCACCAGAGGACCTGATTAATGACAGTGACATCATGACTTTTAAATGTGCTATTAAAGTTGCGGCCTATAACAAATGCAAATCTGACATATGGATTTTCATGGTATTTGCACAGGTACAGACACAAACTTTAATGATCTTTCCCCTTAGATTAATCACTGATTTGTAAGGCAGGACTTGAGGATAGTGAACTCTACCACTTCTGGCTTCTTTGGGGGAGATCTGAAGTTTTTTTCAGTGGGGTTAAAGTGGATATGAGTCTCTTCCCTTTCAGATCCATAGTCTGACACTAGAGTAAAAATTTATAGGAATCCTAACCTAACCATCCCAGAAAATCTGTTTCCTAGGAACTGAGAGCTTATATTAATAAAATCAAGCTTAACTTAACAGATGGTCTTAGTTCATTGTCTCTCTACCTCACTTGTCCCAGGAAGGAAAGAGGATATGGGAGAAGGAGAAGATCATAGCTTTCAAATTACCAGATAAGAGAAAAATGCTCAAATTTCTTCTTATTGGGGTGTGCAATTGGGTTCTTAATACTATACACTATACTGGGTATGGATTTTGTTCATCCTCGGAATCCTTACCAGCGAAGCTAGGACACAATCATGGATTCCTTTACCTATCAGACACATAATTTTAAGATATATCTGCAGAGTGAATGTGCATACCCCTACAGTGCAGTTCCATAAGACAAAAGTATGCTTCATACTGTAATGAGTGCAAGTTCCAGCTTCCCAGATTGCAATTGCACTTCATATAGTTAATTCTAATAGAAGATAGTAGACAGCAGTGGTGGCAGCTGCAAAGGAGTGTCTCAAAACTTTAATATTCCCAATCTGATCCATTGGAAGACAATGAATATACACAAATTTAGGAGACTCTACTTAGGTGGGGAAAGATATATTAAGCATTTAAAAAATCTTGAGGTGATTGGTGAAGTAAGCTGTAGAAAACATTAAAAGTGGAACAGATTGGAGATGCTCTTTGAGCATAATTACATGCAGAACACTGTAAAGAGCACTGTTTGTTAAGTACCTACTCATAACAGGATGATTTACTTACATCTTCAGTAAATCTCACAATTCCCTTGAGGAATGTGTGATCATCCCTGTAGCTCCATGAGAAACATGGGGTCCTCAGAAGGAAGTGATACTGTTCCTTTAGAGTTCAGATCTAAGAAATTTAAGAGCTGGACTTCATCTCTAGGTTTGTCAGACTTTTCCTAATGTTCTTTGTTATTTTTTTCTATTATATGTTTGCTTGCAGGATATATGTACAACTAATTTTATTTGATGCATCTGAATTCCTGAGTCATCAGCTGGGAAGTATATACAGTTTCTAAAGCTTGGATCAGGGCCAAAGATATATTTCTGACACCATGCTCTCTTAAGATTTTGTTTAGCTCTAACTTTGTAGTTCTATGACCATTCCTCTCAATGAATACTAGATCCTGACCTTTCTCTCACCCCCACTGCTCTTTCTTTCACCTCCTGTTCAATCTTCAGCTGGTTTCCATTACCTAGCTATACTCTTCATTTTGACTACAGGACACACATTATTTTAAGGAAAAAATAATTGGCTTCTAGCTGCAAGTATAGTAATTGGCATTCACTGCAGCCGTTTGACAGTTGGGATAGTTGTGACATTATAAGCTGAGGAGCATGACCTGCGATTCCAGAGAAGAACAAAAGACCTGACAAAAAAGATTTCCTATGCAAAAAGTGTACCTTTTAGGGGCAGAAGCGGTGAAGTACATATGGCCTAAAATGTGAGGAATTTGAATTTTGTTTCAAAGGATTTAGTGTTTCACATCTGATCCTTTCCCCTAAACTTCTTGAATAACAGCAGACCTATAAAGGTACTCAAAATCACAAAATACTAAAAATAAAAGGGCCTGAGCTAGAGTTTAATCTACCCGTCATTTTTATTGAAAGAACTTACTGACTACTCAAGTTGTGACAAAAAGAAAAATCAGAGCCTTAATGAAATTGTGTACTTTAAATTCTTTTTAAATAACATGGTACATGTTATAAGTCATAATTTTCACACTGAAAAATAGTTCTGATATATTTTCCTGCAATTTTAATAAACTTCCATATGTCCTTTCTCTGGCTACAATGAATGAAAATCTATTACTTTGTGTTCTGATGAGACTATTGTTGAAAAATATTATTATCTGTTTGTAATACCATTATTAGATGTTTTGTTCTCAAAGAGTAGCTTGCCATATAGACATTTGTTTCTGGGATCTCTCATTTGTTGCCAGGGAACTTCTATGGAACCATTACTTCTTAGATTGTCCTGCTCAGAATAAATAGGGTTTATTTAAAGATTCAAAACCTTTACATATCTGCTATTGAATTAAATTAGAAATATTTATAATTGCAAGGACATGGAAACAACCCAGATGCCCCAGAACAGATGAGTGGATGAAAAAGATGTGGTATATATACACAATGGAGTATTACTCATCAATTAAAAATGACAAATTTGATGAATTTATGGAAACCTGGATGCACACTAGCAGAAGAAATCACACTAGCAGAAGTGAGCCAGATAGAAAGGGACAGAAACCAAATGGTTTCACTAATATATGGTCAACCAAATGAAACTACACAAGGGAAGAGTGGGGACCAGCTGGAGCGGGTGGGGAGGGGAGGTGGTGGGTGACCCCAAGGGACTGAAATGTTGTGAAATATATATAAATAACTTATTTTAAAAAAGAAATATAAATATCTATTACCTTCTTTTGATTTTCCTCCTCTCTCCCTTCTAGCATTTAACAAAGACAGGAAAATAAAGAGAAAATGATAACCTTCATCTGGAAGGAAAATGGAAGTCCAGTATAAGAATTTTCTCCTAGAGGAGAATATGGCCTAATCCTCAATCCCTAAGAAATAAAGGGCAAATCATTCAAAACTGTATTTTAAAATATAAAATTACTATGAAATTTCAAAGCAGGTGTTTTGTATTTGCACTGGGGAATTAAAACTTGGAGTCACCCAAGTTCCTCCATTTCTCTGGCACCCTGACTGCAATCTCCTAAAACAGAGATTTGATATCATCTTCCAAATCTCAACTGAACCCAACTGCTTCAGCATCTTCATTGCTGATTACCTGGTCCAAGGACTGCCATCTCTTATTTTGACAACTGTGATGCCATCTAATTGGTCTCTGTTTCTATATTTGCCCCTCTGTCATCTGGGCTGGAGTTTCCCAGCACAACTGTGGAAAAGTCAATAGCATAAATATTTTAGACAGGTAGGGCCATATGGTTTTTGCCACAACTACTCTGTCATTAGGTAGTGAAAGCAGAAATAAACTATAGGTGAATGCATAACCATAGCTGTCTTCTGAAAAAATTTACTGAGATACCCAAATTTGAGTTTTATAAATTTTCCACATCATGAAATATTATGCTTCATTTGGTATTTTTATCAATCACTTAGAAATGCAGAGAACATTCCTAACTGGTGTGCTTTTCAATGAAACAGCCAGAGTGATCTTACTAAATAATTGATAATTTATATTATGTTTCTACTCAAAACAGTCTCCTGACTTGCTATGTCATTTAAATACCAATGGTTTTATGTTGATCTGAAAGTCCTAAATGCCCCTGTTACTTTGCTGAAGACATTTACACAACTTTCCTGGCTGTGTTCCTGCTAAACTCTCTCTGTTCTCCTTAAACTCATTGGCCAAGCTTCTCCCTGACAACTTAGCTTACTTAGTTTGTTCTACTTGAAACACTCTCCCCTCAGATACCCATATGTCATGCTCCTCATATCCTTCAAATTGTTTTCACAAAGCCCTCTGTTTAACCCAACTCTTTAAAGAGAAATACATTCCCTGCTTCCTTTTTCCCATCATGTCAATCCTTTTCTAAGACACCAAATGTACCTAGATTTCTCTTTGTCTCCACCCTGTAGTTTATAAATTTAAAGGAAATGGGCATGTTCATTTATTTTTACTTGTTTTGTTTATGTCAATCTATATCTAGAACACATTCAATAAATATTTGAATAGTTGTTGAATAGATTCTGGTAAGCATGAACCTTGCTGAACTCTACAATGTGGAACTGAAGATTATCTTTTGCCTCAGGTGATATTTGGGTCTGTAATTCAGGGGAGAGGTTGGACCCAGATATTAAGAGCTCCAGCACATGCAAAGGAAAATGAAGATGCTGAATCTCTGATTTCACAAGTAGATTGTAGTTAGAGTGTTTAGACCACAAACATAGTCTTGTTTGACACTTGTTCATTTGATCATCTACTAAAATAGGCTTAATAGTGTCATTTGTTTGATAGTATCCACATATTTTGTACTGAGGATTCCTATACAGCATAATGAAATTTGTTTCAGTATTGGTGAAGACATCCTTTGAGCCATCCTGCCCCTCTTGCAACCCTTCACAGGACACTGACACTGCTCAGGTTATGACTGCTGACCTTGTTGTAACAGGTGCTCTTGCTGCCATCAGCAAAGGGGCTGGAAAACATACAGCTATTATTTTGAGCTGATTTCACAAATGAAATGAACTTGATGTGACCCATGCAGCTTCTCCACATGCTGCCATATTTACCTTTACCTTATTTGTCATTGCACAGGGAGAGAGTGAGAGCATCTTTGCTCTACCATATGGGTCTATTTTCAATGTCTACATATAAAAGCTACAAATTTAACAGTTTCTCTTTAAGACTTTAGAGAGTTTGATATTCCTATTACCATTATTTTAATACTCTCAAAATAGTAGCTGAAAGGACTTATCCCTTCACGTATATACTATTTTCTAGAAATTAGTCATAGTTTTCTATATACAAAAATGTTAGGATTCATGGAAGCAGATCTTGGTTTAAGAGACAATTCTTTCATATTCATGCTTGTCACCTGAAAATGCTAGCTAATTTGAACAACAGTGATATTATATAAACTAGTACTTAGTAGGGCTTTGCTATATGTGAAGTATTTTTTATGAATTTTCCCTTGTAAAAAATTGCTAATTTTGCAGATGAAGAAACATATGATGCAATGGGCTAAGAGTGCGTATATAGGAGATGAGAGAGTAGTGATTCCAGTCCAGAATTACATGACATTAGATTCTATGTTCACCCTAATAGCAATACTTCCAAGTATTGTTTACATTTTAAGCTGTTTATGAACCTCTTTTTAATATTTTTTAATTTGGTTAATAATCATGTTCCCTATTTCAAGTTATAGATTTAGATGATACAAAACAGGTTTTATTGCCATTGCTGGTGTGTGTGTGTGTGTGTGCGTGTGCATGTGCACATTAACTATACAGTATGTAGATAGATGAGAGGTATTGTATCACTACCAATTTATGGAAGATATTAATATTTATTCCTTGTTGCTAATGTCCAAAAAAAAATACAAGCCCTCTCCACTTTAGCAAGGCTCTGAAAATTTCAGGTAATTTAGATATAATATGACCATGTAGAAATAGTCTTATTTTTTGTATTTAAAATTAATCTTTATTACTGGGATGAAATGAAGAGGAAAATATTGGGTTTGGGGACAATTTTTTCCTACATATTTTTCTAGGCTCATATTTACATTAAAAAAAAAAAACAAAACAAAACACTGATATAGTAAGAAGTCAATGCTTTTACTTCCCAAGAAAGCATGGGCATCTTTGTCACTTCTCAGTAAGTTATTCAGTCTTAATTGCTCTCAGCTCTATATCTTGGCTCTTCAAATGACAAGCACAGATTATATTATTTCAGTTATATATCCTGTGTGGTCCCTCCTCCATGCAAATAAACACATACACAAAGAGAAAGGTACCTATCCATATAACACTGTAAAATGCTATTTTCCCATAAAACTAACTTCTAATAGCATCCAAGTATATGATTGTTTACATTTGTAGGCCCTACAGTCACCCTATTTATAAACTGTTTTTCAGTGGGTAAACATGGTGCTGGGAACAAAGGCTCAAGTATTACTACCATACTTTTCACCCACCTATATACATGCTTCTCCTGCCTCTGTTGCTAATGTGATGAACTTTAAAGCATTTCTTTTAATCTAACATATCATCCCTGATACCAGTTTTATAGGGGACTGGGGCAGGCAGAGCAGGGGGTGTATTTCCTGAACATCATGTCCTTTGATATCCTGTTCCTCCAAGTGCTCTTGACTCTGACACTTTAGATCTTTCTGTAGATCAAATTATGCCAGTTTACTTCCCATCTTCTTAGGGTCTTCTACTCTGCAGGTCTTGCTAGTTGAATCTGGTTTACCAATCTCTTCTTTGAAATGTCTGGCTGACTGAATGTCTCCTCACAGAACAGTGCCCTTTTTCACCTAATATATGTGGGATTTGAAGCATGTGACAGACCATTGATGGTAATTCTTAGACCAGGCATGACTTTAGGTTTCCCTTGATGAACAGGTTTCTTGGTGTCCTTATCTGACTCATATCCATAATGTGAAAAGAAGGGCTCATCTTTTTTTTTTTTTAATTTACCCCCAGGGATCTTAAAGCCAGAGAGTGAATAATGCTCATATTCTGTATCCATTGAAATAACAGCTGAAATAATTATATCCAGAACTCCCAAGTTTCCCAAATTTCTCATTTGATTCTCACAACTGCCCAATTAGAAAGATACCCTTGCTGCTACCATCATATAGGAAATTGAGGATCATTGACTTTAAGAAACTTAAAACAATAAATGAGGAATAAAGGTTGACTAGATGTGAGAAGTAAAGGGAAATAAATGTCTGAAAAGAAAATTAATCAAAATAGAAAAGTATTGCTTACACTATTTTCTTGTCCCAGAATCCTTTTTTTTCCCATGCTTTTCCTCTGGATCTACTTGCAGTTATTGGGCTAAATGTATTGCTCATTCTATCTCCCTCCCATCACGGGGTTCCCAGAGAATACCATCTCTGTTTATTTTGCAGCACCACCGGCTGTATCTAGAAGGATTGTTTAAACATTCATAAATCATAGAATTTGAGTTCTTTAAAAGGTAGAAGTTAGTCTTGTCCATTTTTATGCTCCTTTCAAAGCACTTGATCATTGCAATGCTCTGTAAAATGTTGAATGAGTGAAACAAATTATACCAGAATGAATAAAAATTAAAAAAAAATGCCATCATGAAATTGTCTGCTAATACTTAAACCAGAATGCTAGATTAAAGATCAGATGCCATGTAAGCTTTAGAAACTAACAGTGATTAGCAAAAATGCATTTTAGCAGAGAAAAAAAATTTCTTCATGAGATGTAGTACTGCAAAGTTTTTGTGTATTTTTGGGGGCTGTCTCATTATTGATAAAGTTGTGCCATTCTTTATGAAAGCAATCAATTCCATTTCATTGCTGCCATATTGACTGTCATAATTCTTCAGCTGACCTCTCACTCATAAGGCTCTACTTTGCATTAGGATCTCTTGAGATAATCTTGCTAAGTATCTTGTGATTAGATCAGGAGGCTGGTTTCAGGCATTCTATTTTTAGCTCTATTGCTTCCCTTATTGTGTCACCTTGGACTAAATACTTTGTCCAGGTTTACATGTAAGGATTTTCACTTAAAAGCCATATCTCACAATAAATTTTCATCTAGACAGCAGAAAGCAATTTTCCTAAGTGCTTCACTTAATTGGTTTTCATCCACACATGAACTTTCAAAGCTGTACTTACATATCCCATCATGCAATATTGCCTCCATAATTCTCAGCCTCTTAGGAAGGTACATGCCTCTTGCTAATTTGTTTGTGGCTGCTGGGTTCATTCACTATGCTTGCTTTTTATTCTCATGATCTATTGTTTATAGGGAGACAGCAATATGTTGCTTGTTAGGAATATGGAATGGCCTAATAAATGTAAGATTAACAATATTATTATTGATCAGTTACCTAAAGTTAGGATACTGGTCTGGCTTGCTGGTCAGGGGAAAGGTCCCTGGAGGGGAAAAACAAGATCTTTACCTGGAGAAAAAGATACGTGTCTTCAGAGTCAACTACTGGAGAGAGGATCCTGTTGGAAAAAAGTTTCTTCATATTATCAGATAGTAGTGTTCAAGGTGAATCATTTTCTGTGGAGAACAAGAAGAGCTCAAGAAAAAGAAAAATGCATCCAGTTGTGTGTTTTTCTACCATTTATGGATAGTTGAGTTGTTAGCAGAGCTGAGAAGTTCTAATGGGACCACAATTATTGGGAGAAATAGATCATCAATGAGAGAATAACCCTAGTAAGTAAAGAACTCTAATTTTGCCAATTTTTAAAAAATACTTTTCTTAAGTATGGACCCCCAAATTCTTCTCCATGTGCTAGAAACAGTTTCTTTATAGGTGTGTGTAACCCAACTGCTGAATTACTGCTAGCAGTCACAGTCAATGAACAGAGTAAGAATGCTAATCTCTGGCTTTGGCTTCCTTCATTCCAGCTCTCCTAGGCAAGTGAAGGATCTTAGTTGGGTAGAGTAGTGGATAGTGAGAGCTTTCTGACAGAAGGTAGAGGAGAAGACTTCCCACTTGCCAGAGATCCAGCTCATTGAACTTATGTGGTCAATAAAGTTAAGAATCAAATAGAACAAATACAAATATCATATTCTTCTTTGTTCATTAGACCATGAATTATATGTAAAAAGACATTCTTAGGCATTAGTCAACTAAAATTCAATTTGTTTTTAAAAGAGATTCAAAAGAAAACTTAAAAAGCTTAACTATGCCAAAAGAATATGACACAACTTCATGATGTTATGGTTTAAATCTCTTGAAAAAGGCAAGGGAAGTCTTGACTAGATACAAAGTAAGAGTGTATGTGTCTGCATGCGCATGTGCGTGTGTAAAACGCTGTGTGCTTTATGCTCTGTTATACACACATACTGTTCTATGCTATGATATTTTTGAATGACCTTTAAGTGCGAAAATGTTAAATATTTATTGTCAGCTCACAGGTTTTACCTATTTAGGTCAACTAACAATATCACAAAAGTACATTTTGTTTCTGAATTCATCCTGCCACCTTGAGTGGAGCCATAGGGGTCTTTTGTCCCTGTTAGTCTGATATTTCTTTGATAAGCTCCTTTAATGTCCTTATTTCTAAAAGGTGATCCTGGAAAGAGCTCATTGGCACCTCTCAAATATTTGACCCCACAGCCTGATTGATGAGTCTATTTTTCTGACAAATGGTGTTACTTATTTTTGATTTGTATTTAATCTTGCCCTTTTACCTGATGGATGGGAAGTATACTGATTAGAAATCTGAAGAAATTCTTGTAACTTCTATTGTGTCTGATAGGATAGGTGTTATCTTGTACCCACTTCAAAAGGAGAGGTAAATGCAATAACTAAGCGAAGGAATGATGAGTAGAACTGAACTCGAGTATTTTTGCTATTGAGCAATATGTTTATAAAATAAGTAGAACACATTTTTTGAAATAAAATAACTTTATTAAATAAAACAACCATTTCCTCTGAATAAGAGGATAATAAAACGGAACTTTCATAGGGATATTTTATTTTATTTTTTATGAAATATTTTATTCATATATATTTCACATTAGGATAGTTTTAAAATGGTATTCAAATGTAACATCATTTTTAATTTTAATTTTCAGCTAAAATAAAATATATTAAATATATTCCATCTATATTTTAACCTCAAATTATATAAATCTCTACTTTAAATTCAAACTATTGTATACTAAAAATAATGGAGGCTATAGCATTAAAGGAAGATATAATCCCTGCAGTTAACGAAGTCTATGAATATACAAGAAATTATAATGTATGCTAGACAGTGATGCATGCTAGGATAGGTCACTGTGAAGATTTAGGAGAATTATTCTAATACCTAAAACAAAAGATTGTTTTAAGAAAAGCTATACTTTGGACTATGTTTTCAATGGATATATGTTGAAGCTGAATATAGTAAAATAATCCAGAGATAATGTTAGGGTTAGAAGTTTTGTTGTTTTTTGTTTGTTTGTTTGTTTGTTTGTTTGTTTTTTTAACAAATAAGGGGCTTGAAACATATTTGGTAGATAGTAGGAAGCTAATGAATGTGCTTGAGATTGCTATCATTAGAGATATAGTTAAGAGAATATATTTGAAAGTCTTATATAGATTAAATTTAAAAATAAAGAGAACTTTAAGAATGAAGGATGGTTATGGAATGATTGTAATAATCTAGTTTCTAGTTCATGAAGTCTGCATGGGATTGATAGACTTAGTGTGGTAAATTAATGAGGATCCTTAAGTAGGTGGTAATAAGATGAATAGTTCAATGAAGGACACAAAGTACAGAAGTCAAGGATGATTCTGAGCATGATCCTGAGTGATGGGTAGTAGCTACTTTTTATAAGTAAAGCTAAGAGAGGTAATTGGTTCACTAAGTTTGGCTGGTATTATAAATATGCCAATATTCCCAAAGAGTTGGTTACTTGAAAAAACAATATTACATTGATGTATGTATGTATGTATGTATGTATGTATGTATGTATGTATGGATGGATGGATGGATGGATGGATGGATGGATGGATGGATAGATGATGGATGGATATAGATAGATAGGTGTGTCCTCCCCCCCCAACTCCTAGCATGTCTTTACTTCTGTAATACTCATACCCATTTAAGTCTATGTCTAAATTTATGTACATACAATCTTCCAGACATGTGTTTTTTCCAAAAGTGTTTTGCATGTTTTTTCTGTGAAACAGGGAACCAACTTTTTTTTTAAGTTGTTTAAGATAGGTTTCAATATGTTTCATGACAGGAATATATCGGCTTTAAAAATCCTTGAGGGAAAGTAAGAAATCCCTTAATTTAAAGCTTCATTTTGAGGTCCTGGCAACTGAGGTCTAGAGAAGTAAAGAAAAGTAAATTTCTACAATCACTAAATGACAAAAATCAGCTCCTGGCACCTGATTTCAAGCTGTATAACTCTTTCTGCAGTACATATATTGATCTAATCAAATAAAGTAATGTCTATATTCAAAGGTTTTAGGATATCAGAAATAATAATCTAGTAGCAAAACATTTAATACAGGATAAAGCATATGGTTACTTATGCAATGAATTGACATTTCTCTAAGTGTAGTAGATTCTTCCAAATATTTACTTATTAGCTTTAGTGGTAAATGGTAGGTATAAGTTAAAATCTATATTAGAAATCTGGAAAAAACAATAACTGACATTGACAGTCCATTTATCTGGAGAATATTATGCAAGAAGGTGTCACCACAAAGTGAAACTTTAGAAAGCTGCAATTTTTGATGACCATAGGACTAAATAAAATGGCAAAATTTGAAAACTCAAACCAATATAAACAAAACATAGAGTCTTTATTCAGGAGCCACATGAAGATAAATTTCTTTCCAGGAGAAAAGGAAATAGGTATAGTGTAAAAATGTGCTAAGACCAATGTTAAGTAGGCACTGGAGTATCTCAGTCAGTAAGGTATCTAAGACTTTATTATTTTGGAGACTGATGGGCTAGGGAAATGGTAAGCATCAATACGTTAACCTTAAGATCAAGACTAAAAACAAGGGTCAAAGACTGAAAGATAAACGGATCAAATAGTTTTAGTTTTGTTTTTTTTTTTTTCCCTAATGAAATACATATACCTTTGATGTGGAGATTTAGTTCTTGCTTCTGGATAAACAAATATTTGTACATTACATGTTTGCATATTATGTGTGTGTATTAGAAATAGAGAGAGACATAGAAACTGAGAAAAATTGAGAAGGAATAGGATTGAGGAAGAGCAAGTGAAAGAGAACTTTGTTTTCTTACAAACACATATGGTTACATTTTTAAAAAGAAAATATTTGACCTTAATTCAGCTACTCAATGAAGATTTATCATGTATCTCACTCGTACATTGTTTAATCCTGAAAACAAAAATTAGAACTTTAAATATTATATAAACTCTGGTACGCTAGATCAAGTAAGTGTGTTCTTGAAAGCAGAGGTAAAGGGTCTAACTTTTCATGCTAGTGAAGAATAGAGTTTTTTCTTTAATAAATGATTTCCACTGAGTCATGTCCCAAGTTGGGTTCTTAGGTTTTCCAAAAATAATAGAATATGTTGTAGTTAAATTCAATATAAACCACTTCACGAGTCATGGGGTAAAAGGAGCATAGCCAGAGAATAAAGGGAATAATCACATAGGAGTTTGTTACATGGTCTTAGAAGAATTCTGCCCTATTAAAACTTCCATCTCCATAGCAAAGAAAATTTCCTTCAAGCAGAAGATGCCTTTATTCTTTCAGGACATAAGAATTTCTGTTAGAATTGCACGTGGCACAGGCATATAATCTCTACCCTTTGTGGGAATTAGAAGATGACAATATTATTTTTGGCTGTGCCAGTGGTCATCTGTGATCCTAGGCCTATTTTTTCATCTCCACTCCTTGGTACAGCATCAAGGACATTGGACTAAAGTTGGTTTTTAATGTTCTCCTTAGTTCTAAAATCCTGAATTCAGGAGTATGAAAAAGGCAGGGGTATGCCTCTTCAGATCCCATGAAGTCTACATTCACTGAAAACAGAATGCTGATAGTATGCATTTATAATTCTTTGTGGCCATCTAGTGTCTACCCATCTACATGATATATGCTACCACCTCTTCAAAACATCTGTTGCAGTGAGGTATCAACTTCTACTACTGAAGAGGAATATAAACTGGCTTTCTAAAATTTCTCTGTAGCTGAGAATAAACCTAGACCCTATACCTTGCCAGTCAAATGTCCTGATCATGCTTTTGGAATAAACATTACAAGAAATAAATGGTACAAGTTGTCTCACTCTCTTGAGGCAATTTATTTTTCATATCAGAATAAATTTTAAGGTGTGTTTGGGGCATTTTTTTCAAAGTAACCTCAACCTTAGTTGTCTAGTTTTATCATGAATTCTATAAGCTACTACATTTATTTTTAACTAGTCACTCTGTCTTATCCTTTAAATCTTTAATTTCATCACCTAATTATCTTAGATCATTAGTTTCAGAACTGCATAAACTTTTTTTTAAATCAGTTATAATGCTAGTACTTACTTTTTTCCCCCTTTACTGTAATTTAAATAGAGAATTGGAAGGGACAGAATTTTAGTTCTGGAGAACACGTAATTTCCTTGGTATTTAATAGAATGTGAGTATGTGTGTATGTATATCTTCATTCATTCATTCATGACACAACCATAATATAGAGAACCAGTAGCACTTATTGATCAGAATAATGGAAATATATCACCACTCAGGATAACTATAGGCATTAGAAGTGAATTTCCTTAATTGGTCCAAATGAGATTTTGAACTCATGGATTCCTTTGTCATGGTCTTCAAAGTTTCAAAAACTGCCCTCAGCTCTTGCTACCAAATTTGTACTTTTGACCTTTAAGTCTTAGCTGTTCCCTATGAACTATTAAAGATTGGAAAATAAAACTAATTATGATAGTACTCAGTAGAGAAAAGGCCAAAATGAATATCACCATGGGGTCTTGTGAAGAATTATATTTTAAACATAAAATGTTGCAGATGAATTGATCATAGAAGAAAAGAATCATTGAGAAATGAAGAATGACTCCAGGAACTTATTAAAGGAAATACATTTATATAACTTGACTCATTGAATAGGGTAGCTGGGTAAGAGTTTTCAAATAGATATAAACATTTAAATGCTAAAATGAAATAAAAATATTTTGTTCACTTAGCACAAAGGAACCAAGTTAGGTTCTTAAAGAGAAAATAAATGTCTTTAATGCAACACCCCATGAATTAGGATTCATTTCTCTGAATTTCCACAGTACCTCTCCTTGTAAATTTTCTTTATTATTGGAACTCTAAGACCAGTCCATAAAGAAATTGCTTCTGATCCTGATTTATAGCAGGGGAGTCTGAGGCACACAGAGATTGTTATCTGACTAAATTCATGTCAGAGTGGATCCAAGATTTCCTGACCCTAAGGTTCAGTGCTTGTCCATGAGAGTAATCTGCCTTTCCCAGATGGGTATCTGGGGACAATGTATTGTGTAGCCATGATTGCTGTCCTATAAGAGTTAGCAACTTAATTCAATGGGCTGGGTCAACATTCAGAATTATCTCTATTATTCACACCAGGAAGATAGAGTTAAACTGGCAAATACAGGAGTAACTACAGGTTTACTTCGACATCTGTGTCTCCATGTGCATGTTTATGTATTTAGCACACTCATACAAATACCCTGACTAATAGGATTAGTTTGGCATGTTTTCAAAAAAGAAATTAACTTGGAACATTATTTTAGAAGACAATGAATGGCACAGTGGGACCAGAACCAAATAATCTTTCAGAAGTGTGGGAGCAAAATCCTGTTCAGCTGAGCATTTCACTTCATAGCATCTTATCTCCTACAACTTCTATTGCTGTTGTGAGAGATCTGAGGGCTAAAGAAGCTCACCACCACTTTGTATGCCCTTAACTGCACTGTATTACATCATCCAGAACCCTTGTTCCTGACATCTTCCTCCTCTCCATACTTTTTTTGTGTGTACCTGTATGTGGTGACTTAGTAATTATAATGTGCATGAGAAGACAAGATTCTTCTGTGTATCATCTTATGGACTTTTGGTGTTTGTATTTAGGAAGCCCTGCAGCAACACACTAGTCTATTGAAGCCTGTCCACTGGTATGCAGTGCATTTTGTTTTAAAGTGTGGTTTCCATGGACATTTTTCAAGCCCCAAAGACAATCTAAGAGCATTCACTGGGACACAGCACCTGACTTGCTCTACTCCCTTTTGATGTGGGGTCGAGTTTAAATTGAGCTACAGACAGTAATACTGGAATGTTACAGCATTTTATTGCGAAATGGATTGTTTGGGGAGGTTCATAATGCTTTAAACAGGCCAAAGGAGAAAATGAAATGAATTGTGTCATCGGTGAGAGACAGTGGGTCATTATCCACCCACAGAGAGATGCCCCAGTCCTCCTCCCAACCTAACCCTAATCCCTTTTCTCATTTCTTCTACACACATATACTAAAGGAGTTACATCTCCCTCTACAGAGCAAGCAGACCTTAAACACTTGAAAAAGAGCCCCTGCCTTTGTATACCAGATCAAGTGGTAATTATGCAAACCCCTGCCAAGTGTTGGTCTTTGTAACTGAGCAGCATTGTTAGCCATCAGCTGTATGGAGAATGGAGGATAGTGGAAGTTGAAGGAGGGAGAGGAAACAAGACTCTCCCATTTTCTAGGATCAGCATTTTCCCAAACAGAACCCAAGATATGAATAAAATGACTCATGCATTTTAAATCAGTGTTAGGATTTTGATGAGAAGCATGTGGGTGTAGAGGCATTTTGTCTCAGAATGCAATTCAGATTGAGGATGGAAAGTTATGTGCACATTTTGTCAGCCAGGGGCAGAGAGCCAGAATGAAAAACAGAGTGAGGGGGGAAGGTGCAAGAGAGCTAATCTTTACTGAATTATCTCAGAATCATCTTAGATTTCATGGGTGTTTGTGACTCACTGTCTGCCACAGTGCCAAGGGGCAGCTTTGAGCAACAAATTATAAATGATGGAATTGTTCATAAAGGTGAAGAAAATGGCACTCTGATATTGGCAGAGTTGTAAGAAAGACAGTATAAACTTAAACTGAGAGAGGAGCAGAGGCATGTTAGGATTCCTTGGGTATGACAATATCAAAACAATGTGGTAACAAAAGAAAGAATAAAGGAGATTTAGATCACTCTGTCCACAGCAACTGAAAATATAATCAAGATGTATGCACTTATGCTCTACCAAAACCCAACAAATTCTAATATCTTCAGAGATAGGAACTTTGTTGCCTTAGCAACTTTAAATACCCAACCCTCAATGCAGTGCCCAGCATCAGTTCAGGTCATCATGGAAGTAGATGCCAAGACAGAATTGAAAAAGAAAGAGATTTAGGTTGGAAAGGAATATGTGGATAAATTGGAAAAAAAAAAACGGGGAGTGTATAGGGGAGTAGTAGTAGGGAGAACCTCAGACTGCAATATTGAAAGGAGAGTGGAAAGAAAGATTCTGTAACAAGTGCCCTAGACTACAGCACACACAGTCCTCAGAAAAATCTTGGTCAGTCTGGTGAAAATGCAAAAGAAGACTGTTAGAGGAATCCAGTAGTGATGGGTCAAAATCAGTGTCTTGCTTTGCCCATGTATCCAATGTGAACAGCTTAGGCAAATTGACCTTGGCAAGCATGATCTAAATGGGTAGCAGCCAGGACTGTGAGTTAACTCCTCTTTCTTAAAAGATGGATTTTCTGGAAGGATATCTGAATGACATACTTATGTGGTCCCCAAACAAATATTCATTACATTTTGGTTTAACCACTTAAGCCAACTAAAGTCAATGTTCTAAAATGATTTCTTCTGTGTATAGATATTCCTCATGTTCCCTACCATCATTGTATGTCACACATTGCCTTTCAGGACTGCCATCAGTAGTGGGGGTTCACTTATCAACAAATATTTATAATAGAAGGGTTTGTGATTTAACGCAACATTGGAATCTGCCTTTGGGGTGAATAGGAGGGAACTTCATGTCCTCTTACCTCTTCCAAGTCCTTGGTTCAAAGTTTGGCTTCATTTTTGCACACATAAAAACAAAAAGCGGTCTTCTTTTTCCCACTTATATTTGTGTGTTCTTTGCATATTAGAAAAAATTCAGCCCATTCATTCATTTCTTACATCATATTTCATTCCTTAAATGGTAGCTATCATGGGATCAATCTTTGACATTTTTTATCCTCTATCTAGTTATAGATAAATATATCTGAAATTTCTCTCATCTGTCAGGACTTCATTGCTAAACATCAGAACTTTATGTTTAATTATCACCTGAACAATTTCATTGGAATAGTTGACAAGAAGCTCAAGAACAGAACGACAAAGGTTGAATCCATCACTGCCTATACAAAACCTTCACTTGCTTTCACTTAGTAATCAAGAGCTGTTTCTCTCCTTTCTATATCTCTCTCTTCTAAGTCTTTGCTTCCTTCTTCCTGATTCTGACCTGGATCACCCCTTTCTCATTTCTCACCAGGATAGACCTAATATATTTTTTCTTCTTCTCCCTGATGCAAGAAGCGTTCATCTCTAATCTGCTGTGCACATGACTAACACGTGACTTTATAAACAAAATAATGATCCTGCTACTCATTTGATCAGGTACACACAAAGGCTAAGTATAAACTCTAATTTCTTAACATGACCCTCAGGATCTTACCTCCTCTGTTTTACCCCCCAACACTCCTCCAAGGCATGCAATCAACCTATCTTTATGGAAATGCTTGAAGTTCTCTACTTGATGGCAATTGGATACTTTATTCCTTTAAGAACCACCATCAGTCTTTATGTCACAATATATTTTAGACAATTTCACACTTTCATTAGAACTTTCATTACTTGTGATACAAGAACACTTCCTCATATCAAGACAAGGTATTTGATGATGCCTTAAAAAATGTCAATGTGGAATAAGAATTTGGCATTTCAGTATATGAGTCTTTGCATTTTGTGAGTATTCATGAATCTACATCAATCAAGAATCATATATTCATTCATGAGAATATGTATCTCAATTGACCAAGACTTCATTTCAAATGTAGAAAGCTTTCATTAAAATATGATCAGCCAATCCATGCTAAGTGAATTTTTGTAGAATATATAGTTCATATAACAACAAATATTTTAACATATTAAGATAAGAGTATTTAATGTAAAATTAACTATAAAACACTAGCCAAAAATAATTCAGATTTTTTCCCTCTTGTTTTCTATTCATCACCAGGGAGTTGACATAATTGTAACCTGAAGTACAGGATAATTTGAATTTCAAAATAACTTACATAGATCATCTTTTACTTTCTCCATCCTTGCTCGGTAGTCCTCAAGCTTATGTGAACATAGTATTATTATGCCCATAGCTTATTATGGATGTAGCATAGATACATGTATACATGTATACTTCATCCAATGGAAAAAATTTTGGGATTTCCTAACTTTCACTGAAAGCAAATTCTATTTACTTATGATGGCAAAAGAGGATTTTAAGATTTTACTCTATTGAACTTTCTCCACTAGAATTCACATGGTTTATGTCTTTTTCTTCTTTGTGTAAATTTCTATTCAAATTTCACTCTCTTTGGAAAGTCTTACTTGACTACTCCTTCTCCTGCCCCTGCTGTTCAAAACACATTAGCTGTTTACAGTCCTCTGCAGTCCTTTGGAGAAAAGACTGTACTATCTGTCCAATATTGACCTATCTCACTGGTTGTTAGCATTAACTTCCTTGCTTCTTCTGAAATGGGCTGTGAGTTCTTCGAGAGTTGAGATCAGAGTCTAAACTGTTCCCTGTCTGTCCTGTTGTGATAATGTTTAGCATATAGCAATTCTCAATTAAAGTTTGTTGAATGAACACTAAATAAAAATCAATTTAAGAAGAATATTATTTAGTGATAGTGAAGGATGAGGAAATTGATTGTAATAAAACAATAATTTCCCTTAGCATAGGTTCTATAGGTAACATAATTTATCTAAGTGGCAGGGTTGAGTAATACTGGCAACAGATTATCATGCCTTGCTTTTTGCCTGCTGTCGCCGAGGATATTCGTTACTAGTAGGGAGTGAGAAAAGATAGAACTGTGTTCTTATGTGAATAGAATACCACTTCACTGAACCCTCTGCTTTTCTCATTTACTAAAAGAAATTGTGTGTATTTTAGGAAAATATCAAAGAAAAGTAAGGGAGTTTACCATGAACTAAGCTATTAAAGCTCAAGGTTACTCATTAAGATCTGAAATAAAATGTGTGGAGGGGACACAAACATGCTCTGAGTATATATCTCTGAATATATATCTATAATCATACAATGAAAAGAAGGGTCATATAGTATTGTTGGTTCACTGTCAGTGTTTGTTTACATAAAGTACACTGAATTTGAAAATCAAAGTAAATTTGGAGGTGGTTTAGAACAAAGGAGAGCATTTTTGTGAACTCAAAGAAATGAGATTCCCAGAGAATAAATTGCCCTTCAGCTATAAATGTATTTGATTGTGATCTAAGATATTCTTAATCAAAACAGATGCTTTTCTACATATTAAGTGGACTTTGTTAGTTTTCTAAAGATTTTAGGCCATTTCAGGCTGGCTATGTACCAGGAATAAAGCCTTGAAGTGGAAACCATCCTTGTAATAAAATGACAGTGCAGAACCTATGCTGATGAAAGGAGACTGGAGCTGGGACTGTGACTCTGGGTGTATGGGAGAAGGTCAAAGCCATCACTGGGCTAGATGTGAAGTCTCTCGAGCCCCTGGGCATAGGGGAAGTCCAGAGTGAAGGTAGCAAGTCTCTTCTGCCCTCTAGGTAATGCATTTCTCATCATCCTTTCCCCTTTCCCTTCAGGACATTTGGAGGTATCTACATCTGAAACTATCTCACCTTGAGAAAAAGAAATATATGAATTTGGAAACTTGGTGGCTCAGGATATTAGATTCTAAGGTCTAAAGCTAAAGGAGCTGTAATTTGCTTTTTCTTTAGTTGTTGTTGTTTCAGCAGTCAGTAAAAATATTCATCTATCTCCTCTTTGTCTTCTATATATCTCTTAAGTTTCACTTTATTATTTATGAACAAACTTACCCCAATGAGCATAGAAGGATACTTGAGGGTGTGCACAAGTGAAAGGGTGATTACTATGGAGGTGATTGTGTAAAAGACAAAATGGGGTCTTTCACTCATTTTCTGCAGGCCAAATCTGAACCATAAGAAATGTCTTTCTACAGAGGAATTTGGGATGATTATCAAGGATGGAACAGACACCAACAAAAAAGCAGCTTCTAAAATCTAGTTTGGAGGAATATTGGGATTTTCTAAGAGTGGAAGAAATATGAGCAAAGTTCCAGGCTTTGCATTTCTACATCCAAGAACTTGCCTGGCATTCTAGGCAATGTGAGTCAAGGTATTTGACTTTTCCAGCAGTGTGTTTTCTCAGCAGTCAGCAGATCTCTGTTTCTGATGTTGTTGTCAACCCCAGAAAAGCACAGATAATTTTATTAGGGATGCAACACAATTTTCTAAGTTCCCAGCAATGCAGGTGGAGCCAGTTAATGGTTCATCATAAAAACTGGTAGGGAGAAGAGAGAACAAAAGTTGGTTAGAACTTGATATTACTTATTCCTAATGTCTAATATTTTTGTTGTTGCAAAATGGAGGGGTTTGGGCTACAGTTGTAGATTTCTCTGTTAACAATATCAGCCTTCTCAACCCTAGTGACTGAAGTCCTTCACATCCTTCACAGTGCATTCAGACAGTTCCTTTATTCAGCTCAAACCAGAACCTTACATATGCCTGGATACAAATATCTGACAGCAACTACATGTGTTTTCTAAGGAACCAAACCTGATCATTTCTATGGATTCAGCCCTAGTTATACATTGGAATCATTTGGTAAGTTTTGAAAATATTCTAATTTCTAAGCTTCTCCCAGGATATAGTAAGAAACTCTAGGTATTAGAGTTTTGAATGCCTCAAATGATTCCAAAATGTAGTACAGTTGAAGAATCAACATTTCATGTCAGGGTTTAGATTCATCTCAACAAACAGACATATGGTAACCTAAGGCAAGAACATACAAATATTTGTTGCCTTACTAAAGGCATAAAATATTTTCAAAAAGAACAAACTATATTTTAAGCACATTCTATAGATATGAACATGAAGGTATGGGGCATAAATTCCAAAGTGATGAATGTCATATTAGACAAGGATTTGTGTAGGGTTTAAGTTGAGTTAGTCAGGTTTTTCCTTCCATTAGCCTCTGTAACCAGCACTTGGGGTATTGTGTCTTTCCCATGATTTGCAGTCCAGTGGTTTGTCCATGTGTAAGTGGGCACACCTGAGCTTGGAAGAGGGGATGAAAGAGCATGGAGAACATGAGAAGGCATGAGCATGAGCAAGAGAGAGCCCAAAGAAAAATCTCTAAAGATTCCTAGGTTTGGGGGGGACTTGCCTGCCTCCCAGACCTTCCCACCACCAACCTGGAACCTGGCCCTAGATATGCCCTGCCCTGCCCGGCCCTGCCCTGCTCAGTGTGTCTGGGTAACAGCTAGAACCAATAAAGAACCTATGCTGATTCGTCAGCCCGATGTTTGTGCTACAGTGGCATCATGGATAGGCTGCTTCCCTGATAATTAGCAAAATTATAATTTCAGCTCCTAAACCAAAACAGGAAACAGGTGAGCAATGCTGGCCTACCTGAAACAACATTGACCTTTGGACAGGTGTGCAGCTGACACATTTGGACTGAGGTGTCTCAAACGACACTGATCCTTCCGCTACTCAGACCTTCTCTCCCCTACCCAGCAGGCTTCTCTTAGTTCCTAGTTAACCGCAGTCCAGACAGGAACTATTTCCCTGACAGACATGGACTGCTGGGTATGGAGGTAACTGATGTATCTTGGTCAGCTTCAGGTTAGGAGCGTGGTCCTGAGGGGCACTAATGCCTTCTGCCCTGGACTTACTAAGCATTCACTGACCTGCTAGGGTGAACATGAGAGATCATGGATTGTACAGCAGGCACTGAGTTGCCAGAGCCTGGAGCTGTAGGGAACTAGCTTGGTGTTTCTGAGAATAACCAGCCCACCCCCACCTAGGCTTGGCAGACATCTGAATGACATAAAGCTATGCAATCTGTAACTTCTTAGAGTCCCTGCCTATGACCCAAGCCAACAGCTTGCTAGGTACTGTGTTCATGCCAGAGCCTTAGGGGAAAGGCATTGCCAGCAAAAATTTCTCAGGTCAGAACTGAGAGGATTATTGGAGCTTTGGTGGTAGGCATGTTGTGATATCATAGGATTGTGAAACTACCCCCCTACAAAAATCATAGTGTTGTAAATCAGGGTTATCTCAATAAATGTAATTAACTAAATCCTTTAACAAAGTGTAAGTTATTTACATTAATGTAATAAATATAGTGTGGGTGAGATATGGACCATGAGGATGTTAAATTGTAACACTACAGACCTCTTTGTTATGGTATAATATTTAGATAAGAGATGTTGCTGACATCTGTAACAGTGACACTGAAAACTCTATCCATTTCAGAATAACTTCAACAGACTCTAAGTGACAAATGCAAATATCTGGAGATCATATTTTTCCTTGTTAGTTATTTTGATTTGATTTTTAAGCTAGTAGAGTATTTCCAGTATTGATTCTCTAACCTATTCATGAACACAGGGCTCAAGATTCATGCTAATGATAGACTCATATTCTTTTAGCTTAGATTTTTCATTTATGTATTGCACAGATATATTTCTTTTCTGTGAGCTCATCACTAATGGAGCAGAGGTTAGATAATATACTTTTCTCATCATATTACACACAGTATATAACATACTATTTTTCAAAGTTTAGCCAGATTTGCCTTTGGGGAGGTGGAAATGTAGACTCCTTATGACTCCAGATTCTGACAACAGTTTAGGGTAGAACCCAGGAATCTTCATCTTAATTAAGGATTCCCCGTGAGACCACTTGGATGAACCATAATGTATAAACATTCGGAAATCATGCTAGTTTCATATAGTAGTATTTTTCAAATTATCAGTAGTAAAAAAACAGTTTCCCTCTTGTGTATGTGTGTGTGTGTGTGTAATTACCAGTGTATAATGGACTAAGTGAAATCTAACAAAGTTAATTTCTAAGGAAAAAAAATGAAGGAAAATGTGAAAAATGAGTCATCATGTATTATCATTAAATTCAAGAAGGAAAAATTATTCTGTCATATTTCCCTAAGTATCTTCAAATTCAATTTTAGATTGTCATAGACTGTGAAATAACTTGCAGGCTGGCACAGGTCTTCAAACCAACTGTTGGGTAGCAATATTATCAATTTTTGTTCAGAAAACTCTGTTTTCTCCAGATCCTAATAGGATTTACTGGGATCCCAAAGAAGAAGAATTCATGGTCAATTAAGTTTGGGAAATAGTGGGAGAAATAAACCTTACTTATGATAAACATCTTAAACTGTCTTTATACTAATGTGTGAATGCAAAGGAAGGACATAGCTTGAAAATTTTTCAAAAGTTACTCAACCATTGATTTCTTTTCAAGAGCTTGATTAACACTGCTAAGAAACCAGTTTTTAGTTAAACATAATTAAGAAAATGCTATCTAGGTAAGTTTCCTAATTTTACAGTTGAGGAAACAAACCCAGAGACTAGGCTTATAGTCAAACAGCAATTTAATTTACTAACTGAATAATCAATTAGTTCATTAATTGCACACAAATTTAATGAGTATTTACTATGTGTCAGCCTATCAGATACCTTATCCTCCAAATTGAGGGTTAAAATCATTTGCAGACATGAAATGGTTAATCATCCACCTAGAGAATCATCAGGTCTAACTTCTCTGTAAACATGTCACAATTAACTATGTTCTTTATGTTTTGTTTCAGTCACTCTTCTCAGGTTCCCATGCTGTTTATTAATATCAACATTTGTCCTGGATGATACTGTCCAATCTTGTCCAACATTGTTTTACCTTAATAGTTGTGCAACCTCTTAAAAGATTAGCATAAGGAATGTCTTTTCAAAGGATATTTGCATAGCAGTAAATATAGTCAGATAATGGCCTCAGCATTTAAATTAGAAATTGATTTAAGCCTTTTTTTCAAGATTTTTTAGTCTGTTTCTATATTGGTTTTTAGAGATAAACTGAGGCATATAAATATAAGTGACTTGCTCAAGGTCACAGAGCTTAGATCTAAAAGTCAAATTTAAGCAAAATTATTCTCAGAGTCCATGCTATGCAAAGGAGAATTGGATATCTACTTTATAAGAGTAACCCAATGTTAATTTAAGATAACAAAAATAAGCTAAATTAAAGAGAATTATTTTGTAGATAATTTAGAGTTGTAAGATAAAAGGATAGTAAATGTCTAGTGTTTCCCACTGTCATTCATCTAGGTGGGAGAATATTTTCCTTATCAGTTGCGGTAGAAAGACTTTTCAAACACTGGTAATAAAGTTCGATAGACATATTTTCTTGGAAGAGAATGATCCTTAAAGATCAGTATTATATTCAAGAGATTGGACCAACAGTGGATTTTCTGTAATGAAATATTGGTTGTATTTAACCACTTTAATATTTTTCTCCTGTAATTGTTTTTCTTTCTTTGCTATTCATGTGCTATGCACTTGAGAAGTGTGATATTATCAGCAATGACTAAAACACACTACCTGCCCCTATTCAAATAAAAGTTTACTGAAAAAGGAGGCATTAGAACACATAATTAAACAGATGAATGTGCAGTATATTCCCATTTATGCACTATAATTTGTTATGAAGCAGAATATTCTTCAGTGTAGTGGTATTTTGTTGTGGTTCTTCAAGAGTACCTTAATTTCTGGTTTTGAAAATCATTTGGCTGATCCTGACCTCTATTTTATAGAATAGAGTATGATACTCCACAGTTCATGAAACACCAAGGTCACATAGCTAGGATTGGTGTGGCTCCCATGCCAACAAGTTCTAAGTCTGTGGCTCTTTTCATATATCTGACACATATATGAGGTAGTTTATTTTGTTTTTCTTCTGTCAATCCATGAATGCATATCCTAAGAGAAGATTAGTTCCTTCTTGCTATTTCTTTTCTTTTTCTTATTGCAATATTTTGTTGCTACGGTACATTTATCCCCCTCCCCCCCCCCCGACCAACCATTGTATCCTCTTATCCTTTCTTTTAACTTCAATACTTCAAGGTATTTATTGATGTTCACAGTTTTGTGAAACTGCTTTACATTATTGAATTGTCTGCTATGTAAATGCATAGTATTAGTTTTTGTCATGCTGACTTACTTTGCTGCATTGTAATTCTCTCAAACTCATCCTTTTTATTAAAAATGGCTGCATTTCTTCCTTTCTTGTGGTTTCATAGTACTGTATATTAGGGCAGTGAACTTTAATTTATTCAAGTGTTCCTTTTGTTGTTAGCTCTGAGTCGCGGGGTGGGGTGGCAGGTGTTTTGAATATCATAACTTAAACGCTTTCAGTAGTAGCTCCATAGGAAGAGACACAGGTACCCCAACCTGCTTCTCCCTACCAATTCAGGATCAATCTTTTCAGTACTGAGAGTCTCAGGTTCAACTCAGTAATCCTCACTCTGTACCCTCACCCCTGCAGCTCTGAACAGTGTACCCTCTGCCCTGTGTGGTAACCCATGCCCTCTTTATTCAATGCAGTGTCCAGTCTCAGGCTTGTACCCAAAACAGCAACTGTAGAGGGCTCTGCCAGGAGCCTTCCTGCCCTCACCCAGTGGTACATACACAGCCTCACAATAAACAGAGGTCCCTTAGAGTTTTTCTATCAATTTCTGCCCAAACATTGCCACTCGTGTGAGCCATTGGCATCCCTTTGTCTCTCAGAGATTTTTGACTTTGTTTTACTGTAATCTATTTTTAAATATAATTTATACATATATATCTATTTCACATCTTTGTATTCCCCGGGGTTCTCCCACCTCTTCCCCTCCCTTGCCACTACCCCCCATCTGCCTACCGTTATGTACTTTAGTTTGGGTGTTAGTTTGTTTTTACTTTTCCTCCTGACCTTTTGTTTGTTTTTCTATATCTCATATATTAGTGAAACCATTTGGTTCTGTCTTTTATTTTCTGACTTGTTTCTGCTAATATGATTTCTTCTAGGTTCATCATGTTATCTCAAATTCATAAAAGTTGTCATTTTTAATTGAGGGGTAGTATTCCATTGTGTATATATATCACAACTTTTTAATTCATTCATCTGTTTCTAGACATTTGGTTTATTCCATGTCCTTGAAATTATAAATAATGCTGCAATAATCATCCAAGTACAGGTGTCCCTTTGTATAAGTATGAGGTCTCCTTTGGATCTAGTTGGCAAGACCTATGCATTCACTTCACCAACATTCTCCTGTACTTGCTCTTTATTTCTGAAGAAAAGAAATATATTTCAACTTAGGGATATTTATTACAGATGAAATTTTAGTCTTCTGCCTACTACCCTCTTTAATATGATAGATGACTGATTTAACTTTACACAATTGTTCATAGACTATATAATTTTTGTCTATCAAATGTATTAGGATCCAATATGTTTAATATTAATGCAAAGATCACTCTTTGAAAATACTAAAATAATTACAGATACAATATGAAAAAAATCAAATAAACCCCTTTTAATTTCCTACTTTACTCCTGGTCCCCTCTCTAAGTTTCTAGATATAGGTACTGATTTTGTCTTTATCACTAGTATACACAGAAAAACAGACCTGCAATTTTCTTGATGTAATATTATAAGAAAGTATCTTACAGCTATTAGCTTACAGCAGTAGAATATCAATATCAATTAATTCTACCAATGATAGATCTATCTTCTTCCTAATTAATATGTAATGGCTCATGGTTTGGATATAATGTTGTTTATTTGGTTATCCAAATAATTACCTATTATGCTTGGTGTCACACTGAATATTTTTGTAGGGCCCCTTTATGTGCTGGAGGAATTTTCAAAGATATCAATTGTATGCTTAACAGAAACAGGGCAGTGACCTTTCTAATAAGAAGTTAGTACCTAAGTATTGACTCTCAAGATGAAAATTACCTGCCACAAAATGTTAACATTTTGTATTCTTAGGTCAAACTCAAGAAATAATATGCTAGGTTTGTAGCAAAAGAAAGGAAAATGGCATTCAGAAAATGAATAATTATAGTGATTCAGTCAGTTAATTAATCAATAACTATCAAGAAACTATATATCCAGTGCTAAGTTCTGTATTATGTGCAAAGAAAACAGTGGTGATAAAATGTCTCTTTTTTCAAGAAGCTTAGAATCAAGAAGATAAGATCAGGATCAAATTCAAAAAGTCTTTTCTATGAAGGGAATAAACATTTGTATAGTGGTTTACTATGTGTATGATTCAGGAAAAAGAGGTGTTATTAGGAAAAATGAAACTGCCACTAGCTTTATAAAGCAAAAATAATTAAGTAGAGATATTTATTGCCGTGAAATTTTGACAATCATTCTTCTAGTTCCATCTCCTCAAATGACACCACAACACATGGTATCAAGTAATTCAGTATTTAAGTCATTTGAAAATGTGTGCTTATTATATTTATGTTTCATCTTTCTCTTCTCTCACCCATCCTTTAAGAATATCTGATTATGTTATGTCTTAATGATTCTTTAACTTGCATTTCTTCTAATAAAACATGAAACAATTCTATTACAATGGCTACTTCAGTAATCAAGATGATAGTATAATAAGAGAATGTTAAAATATTGTCTCCTTTAAATTAAATGTAACTTAAAACATCATATCATCTACTCTAGATTGTTTCCAGATATCCAACTGCACACCAGATTTAAAAGCATGGTGAATATCCTGATGAATATCACCATGGAGAATACCAAGACAGGAAAATAAAAGTATATTAGAAGCTATTGGGGAAAAGTTTAATGGGTTTGAGCTTTGAACTTGTCGACTACTGTATTTGAAGTGACACAGAACATACCTATAAATGTCAAGAATATATCAATCATTCACCCTACAAATATTAAGTGCCAGCTTGGTATTGACATCATTTAGGCACTTGTGATCCATTTTTGATATATACAGTAGTAATTTGTAAGTCCTTTTGGATTTATGAAATTGTTACTAGACACTCTTTTGTTTTGGATATCTATCTATCTATATTATTCTCTCTATATAGAAAATCCAACAGATAGATAGAAAGATAGATAGATAGATAGACAGACAGACAGACAGACAGACAGACAGACAGACAGACAGACAGACAGACAGACAGACAGACAGATAGATAGATAGATAGATAGATAGGTACGTACGTACGTACGTACGTACATACATACATACATACATACATACATAGACTGGACGTCTGGAATTTTTTTTCCTGTCTTGGTATTCTCCATGGTGATATTCACCAGAATATTCACCATGCTTTCAAATTTGGTGTTCAGTTGGATGTCTAGAAATTATGTGTGTGTGTGTGTGTGTGTGTGTGTGTGTGTGTGTGTTGGGAGCTGCAGGCTGAGACCAGTCAAGACTCATGCTGGGAATGAGGAAAACTTCATTCCACTCTTCTTCAGAACACTGAAGATGGAATGGTATGATTGACCTCCGGTGGGTAGCATTGTTTCCATTCCTCCAGTATTTACCCAAAGAAATATTACTTAAGAGACAACAGCAAGTTAATGAGGACATTAACCAAGTGGACAAAGCTAGGATGAAATCGGATGACATTTAACTAATTGACAATTATGATTTATATGTAATATTTCATATCCCAGAAGTTTAAATACATTAAATTTTAACTGTAATATTACTACTCATACTTCAAGTGCTGCTTGGTTTGCTTGGTTATTTTATCTATTCATTCCTTTAAAAATATATAATTCTATGACTTGCATTAACAAAAATTTTATTCTACAGAGATGACTTAGTTTCTGTTCTCAGTAGGTTAGATTTATTAAAATTAGGATTTTTAATGAGTATTTGATTGTTTTTTTTGAGACTAGATCCCGCTATTTTTGCCTGTGGAACTGCAAGCTCACCATTGTCCGGGGTACCATAGACTCAAGCAATCCCCAGCCTCAGCTTCCCAGGTAGCTGGGATTACAGGTGCGTGCCACCACGCCAGCTATTTTTTTTTTTTTTGGAACTAGGTCTGCTATGTGCCCCCAGCAGGATTCAAATCACAATCCCTAGCCCCACCCGTGGCTTCCTAGGCTGTTGCTTACAGGCATGCGCCACCATGCCCAATCAGTATTTGAGTTTTAATCCTTAACTATTCTTTCAATGTAAAATGAGCATGAGTACATCTTAAACTTTCCAAGAGATCTGAGCATAAATTTAAGGCCTGATTTTCTTCCATCCTCTTTCTCACAGCATCATTAGATTTATCATTTCTCTTCAAACTCCATATGATAGAGAAAAACAAAAAAACAAAGGGAAGAAGTGGGTTAATAGGAAGCTTAAAGCAAAGAGGGATGCCAAGTTCCTTTAGGTGTAAAAAAAAAAAAAAAAAAAGAACTTTGAATCACTTGAAACTCTTAAGAAGATAGGTTGCCAGATGCTTATTTGATGTTACATGCAGGAGGGATATAACTTGTAAGTCAGAAGAAACATAATGGCTTGGATGGAGGAAGAATAAATTTCTCCAAATAAAATGATATAACATGAGTAGTATTAAAGCATTATTTCTTTAAGTCTCTTTCTCTATCTCTGTCTTTCTGAGTGTGTGTGCCTCCCATTCTTCCTGCTCCTCCACCCCAGCACCCTGCTCCCATTATTTCTTGTCTCATTGTTATTGTGATCTGGTGTATATGTCCAATTCTACTTACTTGATAATAAGTTTTGTCAGGATAAAGGTCTGGAAGGATTGTGTCTATATATTGCCTGTCTATACATTGCCTGCTCTTGAGGAACACTGTGTTACCTTTCATATAAACATATATATGTTAAACTCAGTCAAAAAAATTTATAGAATGAATAAAGGTCAAATGGATGGTATTAGTGAATGAATAGTTGTGATTACCAAATGAATATGTTAGAAAAAATGAGTGAGATTGTGTCAAAAATTGCAATGTAAACTTAAACTGGTGGAAATTCCACTCAAGGTCAGATTTCCTATGATTGGATTTTATTAGAAATGCTTCTAAGGATGAACACCTGTGGGGAGTGAAGAAAGCCTGTTTGGACTGAGGGAGGAGATGAACTGGAAGTCATTCATAAAAGTAGTCTTAGCTGACTCCATAGGAAGTTAGGGATCAAGATAAGATGCCCGTGATCACACCAGCCATTGATCAAAAGTTGACCCCAAAGGAAGGTCATGGATTAGAAGAGAAACTCAATTGGTATCTCAGTAAGAAAGACTCAGTGGCTAGAAAATGAATGTTTTTTTTTTCCCCTGGGGATAGAGATTCTAGAAGTTTTTCACCACAAACATCATAAAATAAATGTTATATAATTTATCTACAAGGCAAATATAGGGCCAATAATTGGAAGACAAATATTTAAGATCAAAATAAGGAAATATATTTAAGCACATTTCATTTTATTTATATCCTTCTTCATATATTTTTACACTTATAGCAGTTTGCATCAGTAGTTTTTGTCTTTATGAAGAAGTGTGACCCTATATCCTATAATCACACAGTATTGTACCAAACATGGCTATTGAGAAATTTAAAGACAAAAACTACTAATGCAATCTACTTTAAGTGGAAAAAATATATAAGGAAAGATATTAATAAAATGAAATTGTTTAGATATATTTTCTTATTTTGACCATATATGTATATACATATATATCATTTGCATAAATATATGTACATATATATTCAGTTACATAAAAAATGAAAAATTTATTCAGTTGCATAAAAACAAACATTGGATCACAAAGGGAGGTGGTAAGATGAAGAGTATTGACTAGGAATCTGATTTTATATTTTCATTCACACAGCAAAGAGTTTTCACTTGCCAGGGTGCAAAGGTTCTAGGAAACTTAGTAAAACAATGTGATAAAACCAACTTTACCACAGGTTAATTTATGATAAAGAGTTATGTTCCAAAAGCATCACTAAACATTTAACTAAAGAACTAGAACACTTCTACTGTTGAGCAATAATTTGTATACATTCATTCACTCCTTTTCCAATCCACTTATCTAGTTCAGCATCATGAGGGGCTAGAATCTGTGATGGAAGTTCATGGTTCAAGGCAAGAACCATGCCTGGATAAGATTCCCTTGGGTGGGGGGGGATGGAGGGGAGCGGGGGGTAAACCCCTGGGATTACAATGTTGTGAAATTTATATATAAATTAAAAAAAAATACTCCCTTCCTTTGCAGAACATACTCACTCACTCACCCATACTGTGGCATGTAGACATACCAGTTAACCTAACATGCACATTTGGGATGTGTGAGGAAATGGAGTATTCAGAGAAAACGCATGCTGAAATGTGAACAGCCTGCAAACTACAGACTTACAGTTGTCTTGCCTGGTATTTCCCCCCATAAACTTGTAAAGAAAAAAACATTGAATAAAACTATGTTATTCAAGGACTGACTATAAATCCCCATCTATTATCCATAGGTATTCATATATATACACACACATATCACTCTAAATCACACCCACTGGAGCTTAAGCAGATGTTTATACTGGAATTTTTCTTATTATTATCATGAACGAATTAATCAGAATTCTTATATGAAATTCTGTTAGTCAACAGAATTCAACTCAGGATATTTGGGGGTATTTATGATTAACACTACTTCTTATTTCTAAGGGTAGTAATATTATAGAGTCATGGATCTCTAGAGGAGTGGGAGAAATAAAAGCACATTGAACACTAGAGTTTAATTCAACCACATTTTTCCAAGGGAAAGCAGCTATGTGCTTTCATATGAGGAAAAGAAACTAGGAATTGTTGAATTCCTGGTGGGAGTTCCCGACCCTGTGTTCCATGCTTTATTATTATTAATTACTACTGCTACTACTATTATTATTATTATTTGCATAGCAATATAAAGGTGTTGTGTAATATAAACTGGGTTCCAGACACTCTTTGAAGCATGAGTTGTAACAAAACTATTTGAAGTACATAAGTTAATATTATCCTCATTTTATAGATGGGAAAATAAAGGAACACAGAGCTTTAGTAACATGGTCAAGGTCTTGAAACCTGGAAGAGGTAATGTTGAAGTTTGAACCCAGGACAATATGAGATACTACCTCCCAACTTATTTAAAGATTGGTCTTCATTGTTGGCTGCAGAATGATGTGAAATATATTGAATTGAGAAATAGCTCCAAAGTACTAAAATAAGATTGAAAGTCAAAATAAAAGTCCAAGATGAAATGGAAAATTTTCTTTTACAAGAATTTTCTGAAGTAGGTTTGACACATCTCCATAGGTAGTAAGTCTCTCTTTTGTGTGTGTGTGTGTGTGTGTGTATTTTAAAAAGCTGCTCACATCATTACATAGATTGTATATATCAAACCTACCCACTTCAGAATCCATAGTGTATAAACTATGAATTTTTCCTAGGGGTATTCAGGGATTTTCAGTGTTCCCTGCTGCCTCCAATACTGGAAAAAAGAGTTGAAGAGTTAAAATATGGTTCTTTAAGGTGGAAGCATCTTATAGAGGAGCCAGGAGAATTGAGGTTCATCCCAACTTTATAATTAGCTAGTTGTAAATATTTGACTTACTTAATATTTTGATCATTTAAAGCCTTGGTTTTCTTGCCTATTTAAACAATCTCATAGAATACAAGTGATTTAACACCCAAACTTCCGGTCAGGTCATAGGAACACATGGGCCTAGATACATGCTATGGCAATTGTAGTTTTTTTTTTAGACCTGTAACTGCTTCTAAAATTTTTTAGACCTGTAACTGCTTCTTTAATTTATAGAAGGTAGCAGATATTTTCCTCCAAAAATAATTTTAATAATCTAGAATAATTCTCTAAACTATATCCTACCTTTCTTATTGCATTGCTTGTCCGTTTCAATGAGCATTAGTTTTTCTTTTGTTGTTGTTGTTCTGTTTTTGTTTTCTTTGAAGTCTCTTTATGAAAGATAAGACAAATGATTATTTTGGGAAAATGCATATACTTCATTTCCTGGATTTTTAAAAAAATATATATATTGAGGTAATATTGACTTTTAACACTGCCTTTTTTATTTTCATGCCTTTTCCACAACCAAAACACCAAAAATATCCCACAATAGCCCTTTAGGCCCTTTCCCCCAATAACCCCATATCGCATCCTCCCCTTCTGAACTATATTTCAGTTCTGCTATCAGGTTCCAAGGGTTTTATTTGTTTTTTAATTTCATTTATGCCTGAGATCAGCCAACATTTGTTTTTCTCCTTCTAACTGAAGTTGTTTAACATAATCCCTTCCAGTCCTGTTCATGTTGTTGCAAATGGCAGGCTCTCACCTCTTTTTTAATAGCTTAGTAAGGGTTCATTGTATACATATGTATATATTTTTCTTTGATTAAATTTTTCAGATATGTAGAAAACTGACATTTCAGTCAAGTCGAAAGTGGAAATCCTAAGAAGTTTGTAACAATTAGCTAATGAAACACTTGAACTTTTTTCAATAGGTTTATTTATGTCATCTCTAGCCTGTCCAAGTACAATAAATAAATGGTTGAAGTTTTGACTAAGTTGTGTCCTGTTATGTTCTGCAGCAGGATGAGTAGATGGATTTGTTGTGAAACTTGATGGAGGGAGGGTCAGGAAGGCTGTGTATGAAAAAAGTGTATACACTTTTATGGTTTATTTTGTTAATTTTGAACAATAATTGATAAAAGTAATGAAGCCATAACTTCACTGTGAGTGAGCTATTTTAGGCTACAGTGAGTTTATAATTAATTATTTGACATTGAACGAATGATACCCTTATAATTTTCAGACACATTCCCATCTCACTCAATTATCTAATTTGAACTTTAAAATTTTATTATAAAGCCATGTATTTTTTTTTTTTGGTTAACTTGTAATTATACATGCAATCAATACGCATATTCCCAGAAGTCACTTATTCAGTCTAATAATCACTGAGTTTTCCCCCTTGCTTACCCTTTATTGATCATTGATCCACAGCTCTTCCCCAGAGAACAGAAAGAAGGCAGGTTGCTTAGAGGAGTCTCATATGAGATGGTAGGACTTCAGAGTTTGAAAAGGTCAAAATGAAAAAAAAATCAAATGTAGGGCTAAAGTGAGGAAACATTTTCAGCAGAGGTTACTTTCCCATTTCAGCATTGAAAATAATTTGTAGTCTTTTTGATCTCAGTAGTTAAATCCAAATTCATACTTACAATGACAAAAAATCTGACAGACTGTATTTGTGTGTCTGTAGGTATGTGAGAATACATTTTGTCAGCACTTTGCCTCCATCACGCTATCCTTACAGGCCTGACACTGCATCACTCTAATATCACTTATCCCAGATAGGTTACTTATAAACATAGCTCATTTGTACACCTTTGGCAGGGCAATTATGTCTTATTCATCTCTGCATCTTCTCCATGGCCTAGATTTGTTCTACAGACTTTAGAAATAGAGAATTACTGCTGAATGGGGAAATGAAGGAATGATAAATGATGTCTTAAGGAACAAGATTAAAACACAATTTAAATAACTCTTCATATCACCTATGAGATGCCATATTTCTGGTCAACAGACCAAGCTGAAACGTTGACTCAGTGGAATTGTCAACATTAATCCTGGAAAAGCAACCATTAAAGTGGCAACTCTCCACAGACGTGCTCTATACCACTTAACAACGCAGGTTACTCTGATCTACTGCCAGAGCAAAGTGTTAGCTCCCGATGCAGAGCCTTGGCACTGCCAGGGAACAAAGAATCCATCAAAAGTCTGTAGATGAGTTTGACATGTGTAGTTCATTTCTCTTCTCGCAACATCACTGCTGGCCATGTCTTCACAGCTGAGAGGGATTTTGTACAGAATCTGCAACGTTACTACACAAACTTCCATAATCTTATTGTCAGAAATATCAGAGGATGAGTATTGTACCTAGGAAATGTTGGCATACTATGGCCCTGAACACAGCAAGCGATGCATGAGAAACAATGGATAGAATGGATAGGACTTTCCTGTGATTTTTTTTTCTTACCCTTTGTCATCAGGTGCAGGGAAATATCTGTGCTAGCTGAATCCAATGGTTAGTACTGAATTTGCATGGTCAGCCCTGCCCCATGAAGGTATTTTAAATGTTTTAAATAATAAGAGTTTCTAAATGAAGATGTGAATAACTGGAGAGGGTTTTACATGTGATCATCCTAAACTATTTTCATCTTTATATCCCACAGCTTGTCCTACACACACATATACACATATGCTTCTATTCATTAGTATTTTTTTTAATATTGCTCTTCCATGAATACCTGAAGGGCATATAGGGAAATATGGACCTTGCTATCACACCAACACTAAGCAGCTAGACTCACAATCATAATTCTGATTAGTTTGTCCTCAGAATTTTATTTTAAGGGGGGGATCCAGGTCATTGTTCTTCACCACTGTGGAGGTTCTGAACTATTGACTGTAGGGCTGAGGTGGAGAAGAATGAACAGCAGTACATGCTGGTCACAGCTGTTTCTCTCAATCCTTGCCCACCTGCCACTGTGCCCAGCCCGCATCCCCACCCCATGCAGGAATAGCTCTGCTGCTTGTCTAGCACCCACACAATAACAAATACTGCCTCATTTCAGTATGATGAATGAAGAGTTTTAATGAAACTGGCCCAAAGTACTCTGGCAAGCTGCCTTATTTTTGTGTTTTAAATGGGAGTGATCCATCAGCAGCATGCAGCATCCCTGTCTCCACAACCACCCCCACCCCTTGAGCTTGCAGGTTGTCCTCACCCAGCTTTGTGCAGCTCTGCTCTTTGCACCTCTGTTCTCCTACTTCTCTGTGCACCTCTAGTCAAGTAGTGGTTCTCTGTACCATACCCCTTCCTGTCACTAAGGCTGCCAATACCCTGGGTAAGTCAAGACAGCCCTGTATGTGTGAGACTCTCTGCTTTCCCCTGCCCAGACCCAGACACTGCAAGGGAATGTGGTAAAATGTCTGGCGGGTATTAATTACACTTGCAGGCTGCTCCCTCATTAGAGTTGCCTATCTCCCCTGAGAGAGGTTGTAAATCAAACCATGATTCATGACTTTTAAAAAATGAGAAAAGGTACGTAAACACTAAAGGGGGAAAAATCCTCCAAAAATAATAAATATAAATGAAGAGGAGGAATGACACCTTAATCAAGCTGACTGGTAGCAGCGAGAAGCTCAGCATTTTGCTAGAGTGGAAACGGGTGCTTTGTTAGATGGTTCTTTCTCATTGTTATTTGTTTCATGATTTTAAAAAAGATGAAATTCCATAGAAATATGTTTCTTTTGAGGGGTTGTTGAAAACACAGAATGTGATGAAAAATATAAGAGCAATCTGTAGAGTGCTGTGAATGAGCATAGAGGCTGGGGTTTCATTAACCAGGGTTTACATGAAAGGAAGAAGACAATAAAGGTGGGGGATGGAGGATGTTAAAAGACTGAAAGTTCCTCACTGAATAGAATTTTCCATAAAATACCATTGCTTGAGAATCATAGGCCTAAAATACTCTGCAAAGCTTTTATACACTACCTTCTACCTAATCCCCAAACACCAGTACTATTGTATGAATGTTTATCTTTCAGGGTTGCTGTAGAATTACATGGCAT
The DNA here is from genome assembly GCA_004024945.1 of Uropsilus gracilis. NCBI lineage: Eukaryota > Metazoa > Chordata > Mammalia > Eulipotyphla > Talpidae > Uropsilus > Uropsilus gracilis. The sequence goes on along the minus strand of PVHY01001590.1, from coordinate 30,189 downwards.
ATTACAGATGGAAACATTGTTCAGACTCTAAAGTTATCATTCATATGTTTGCATATGATGTGATGGCAGAAGTATCCATCAAAATACAACTATTCATTTTGCCTCTGAAAGTCTACATTGATCAGAAAGTAAGTCTACATTGATCACCCACTGTATGCTCACAAGCATACGCGGTGAAGCATACATTTGAAATAGAAGTTACGTTGTCCTTACTGGATTTTACTACTTGATGTGGGAGAAAAGTCTAAAGTGAGTGGGCAATAGAGTGAACCAGTTGCATGAGAATTAAGAGGAAGTCAGAGATGTGAATGTGAATTGGTTTGGTTGGCAAAAAGTTTTATGTTAAATAGGGGACCCAGACTAGACCTTGAGGAATGAAGAGGATTTTGATGGACTCCAGAAAAAAAAGGATGGCTTTCAGGATACAATGGACAACTTGAATGAAGGAAAGACCTTGATGTGTTTGGAGGACAGCTCCTTGTCCTCCACATATGGGAAGACCATGATGTTGCATACTAGTGGAGACTGGTTATCGTGCCCAGATCTGAAAATAGGTGGAAGAAGATTCTCAAGGAAAATTCAACCTGTATAGGGATTCCAGGTGAGGAAGCTATTAGCATTTTTTGTTTTGTTTTGATTAATAACTACACCCAGGTTATTATGGAAATAAGAGGTGGAGAGAAAGATTCTGGGCTTCCTTAATGTATTGCTATTAAATTTTGGTTCTATGTAGTAGCAGTAGAAATAATGTTCATCAGATCATTAGTAAAAGCCACATGGGGATGAGGGCATTGTCCATATTACCCTTACCAAACCCATCATCTGTCCATCATCTGTCTGAAGTGTTTAAGGACAGATGGTCAGAGAAACATGGGAAGGAGTGAGACCACTCATGTTGGTTTATACTCAGAAAGTTTGTAGGTAGATAAAGGACCACAAGTTGGAGTCAAAGAACAGTAGCTTATTTCAGGAACTGTGACAACAAAGTACCATAAACCAGATGGCAAAATAGAAAATAGAAATGCATTCATCTCCCAGCTGCTGGAGGATTGCAGGCAACCTTGGCTGTGCCTTGCTTTTATAGACACATTGTCCCCAACTCTGCCTTCACATTCACTTGATGTTCATCCTGAATGATCTGGGTCTAACTTTCTCCTGTTTAGAAGGCTGTAAGTAACACTGTGTTAGAAGGCCATTTTATTCTGCTATGTGTTCATCTTAAATAATTATATTCATGACACCCTTATTACTAATGGTAATTTTTTGAGGCACTGGGGCTTAGAACTTCAACTTAAGAATTTGGTGGTATCTATTTTAACCCATATCAACAAGTATAATTAATAAGACTGCTTTAGTTACTCAAGAGATGATTTTTTCATCTACAATGTGCAGTAATCATGAACTCAATAAGTAATTGAATGTGTTTTTCATTAATATTTTTAAATTTATATTTTGGGGGAAGTAGGGTGCCAAGATGCTCCCCAACTACCTTGTTTTTAATGTCCTTAGTTACTAGGGCAAGGAACACTTTCTGGAAAAGTAAGTACCTTGCGCTTATAACTGGATATCTACACATAGCCATGGCAGGATTGTTTTCTAATTCAATCAGACTTTTTAGAAAATAGTTTAACTTTTACAAGCAGGGAATGATGGCAGAAAGGAGGAGGAGGAGAGAAAGGGTGAGGAGGCTAAGGGAATAAATAGCAAAGAAGAGAAAGGGACAGAGAGGGGGAAGGAAAGGAAAAGGAATAAAGACACAAGAAAGGAAAGCAGGGAAGAAAAGGAAGGAGGGAGGAGAGTGGAAGGAAAGACAGTATGGGAAGGAACTGAGGGGTGGAAGAAAAGTGTTCCCCTCCTTCTATGAGTAAGAACATGAAGTCAAAGTGTTCTTCCCACTGATCCATGGGGATTTTAGCAATATCTCCCCTATGTGTATGTAACATTTAAAACAGGGAGTGTATCATAAATGGTGTGATGATGATTCGAAAAAAGTAAAGTCATTTTTCAAGGCATTAACATTGTAAAAAAATGCTTTGCGTATACTTCGTGTAAAAATAATATTTTCAAAACACATCTACCTATTGAACATAACAGTCAAAACACGTGGCAAACATTTTCACAGTTTTCCACCAGGGGGTGCTCCCCCCAATAGAAAGAAACAAGAAAGCTTGAAAACATTTGACTAAACAGCCCCAAAGAAAATATTTGTTTCTGCCAAATCCTGGAAACAAACATTTTTTTTTTCTTTTGGAAACAGCATATTGGCTCATGAAATGAGGTGTGAAGGGGAAAAAAAGCTTCTATAGCATATATGTGTGTTTTAAAATTGCCTGAAGGAAGATAAAACTGAGAGTTGGCTGATGATAGGTTTGATTATTTAGAAATGGAGAAAGAGTCCCAGAGAGACTTCTTAGACCATTTCCAGTTTAAGAACTTTCAGAACATTAAATGAAAATGAAGAAATAGGAGACAATTTTCCAGGCTCCCTAAAGTTCTTAAAAATGTGCATTTCCCATAACATATACACTGAAGGCCCTTGGAAGCCACTGTTAAAATGTTAGTGTTCTAGGATCTAATTTTGTCTAGGCTTTTCACAGCAACAGTTTGATATGTAATATATCTGAGATTTTACTTTACAGAGTTTTTACACAATTTGCCAACAGTCTCTACTTTTAATAACTTAGTCTCAAAACTCAGAATTTAACCCTATGGTGTAGAACCCCAGGATATAATTTATTTGAAGTTTAATGTTTTAGATTATATTCTGTCAAGTTTACTTAAACTTTGCATTATGAAATATATTACTTTTATATTCATATTAATTTGTTTGTTCAGAGAATAAAATATTTTCTGGGAAAATTATTCTAGTGCTCTATCTTCTGCCATAGAAGTAAGCAGAATCCTTCAAACTTAAATTAATTGCATGAACATTATGGAAACATCTAGTGCAGATGTAGAAAAGAGAAACTGATTCACCTAAGCATGTTCTGCCTGACTCTTTTCCTAGCAACTCAAGTACATGTTGCTATTTTTTGCTTACTGTATTGCAGAAGAAAAAGAAGCAAACAGAAAGCTTTTATGGCAAATTAGCCTTGAATTTTCTTGCTCCTTATAGAAAAATATATCAGTAGTTCCTTTCAGATCTCATAGCCTGATACATTTAATCCTACTACTGTTCATAAAAGAAAATTAAAACCATGTCTACTTTGAAAGAAATATATTTTGCAATTTCTAGAAAACTCACAATAGCCATAATGCTCTTTGAATTGCCATAAGGATCAATGCTGACTTCTATTTCTGGCACACTGTTCTAGAAAACAGCTTGGGTTCTCACTGTCAATACAGAATTTCACACAGAATAAGTTATATTATACATGGAAAATTATAACTCTAAAAAACTTCCCAACCTTGTCTTTATTGAATTCTGCTTTCTAAACTATGGACAAATAGATATCTGAGAGAATTAGAGGGATGAGAGGGTGAGGCCTAATTCCATATTGCATGTGTACGATGCTCTGCTTTTTATAGCTTCTGCTTAAATAAGCTTGAAAATAAAGCCATGGATCGATGGCCTGAGATGTATCATTACTGAGACTGCAACCCTGGGATTAACTTAACCGGCTATTCTTCCATACAGTGAATAAAGCTGGCTTGGGGGAACTGAGACATATGCTGTAGTTTGGTGTGTCCCCTTCAAACTCCTTGCACTTAACCCTGGGTGCTGTGTATCACCTGTAGTAATGGGGAAAGGAAACGGCAGAAACCCCATTGCACTAGAAAGAAAGACAGGGTGCAATACATTTAGGTACAGTAGTGCTTTGTGTTATGTTAATTTGAATAAAAACATTGGGAACTTAGAGTGACTACTGTTTACCAGATATTGCTCGTACATTATTTTTTAGCCTCACATCATACCTCTTTAAGCATTAGCCTTACTTTGGGCATGAAAATCTTCTAGCCTCAAAGAAGTAATGCATTCAGGAAACATGCAGTTAATATGTAGCAGAATTGTATTTGAACTCAGGTTTCTCTCTCTTGCGCATCCACTCTGGTTCTCCCATGTCCGGTTCATGTCATGTGACACCATACTGAACTTGTATTTTTTAATACTTTTTCTTACATCATTGTAGTGCCCATAGTTTTTCCACCACCACATCACCTGTGTACTTCTCACCATATTCCTTTGTGTTTCTTCCTCCCCTACTTTGCCCCCACTCTGTCCCTTACTTTGCTATGGTCAGCTTGTTAGTTTTGACTTTTTTCTTGACAGCATGGTAGAATAGCAAGGATTTGAGGAACAGAAGTGCCATAGTAAACCAATGGAGAGGGAAGAAAAGCATTAGTACACTATCATTTAATTATAATGATAGTTTGAGAACCTCACACATTTTACGTTAGGAGTCAAATACCTTACCTTCTGACTATTTCTTCACTGCCATCCTTACTCCATAAACTCTGGTTGTTTCCTCAAGAAGTTCCTGTTTTGGACAGCTTCCTGATGTTTTCTTTTGAAAATCAGAATATGTAAAAATCATTCTTCCATGAAGATGTAAATATGTCACTAGACACATGTCTCTGTGTTTCTTTGTTGCTTTGATTATGTGCTGGAGGCAAGATGCTGAGAGTTCTGTCTGCCTCACAACATTCCAGAGACACCCTGTCCTCAGGCTCTTCCTTAGGCTTCTTGCTGGGAAACTTTGTCCCCATTGCCTCATCCTCTGCCTCAACATATCTCCCTCACCACCTCTTTCTAGCAAGCACTGTAGCAGCTGTAGTGTTGTTCTAGAAACCTTGCCCTTCTGCTTACAAGTGTGTCCCATAAGATGACAGCATCAAGCCTGTTTCTGAGAAACTCTAAATCCTGTCCAAACAAGATCCCTGCTCACAATTATTTTCTGACAGATCTGCAGTCTTGAAAGTGCCAATTAACAATGTAGAATTATTAATTGTTGTTCAGGCTGCCTGGACATCATTTTATCTACCAGTTCTAATTTTCAGATATGGCCATTGATGTCTACATCACTGTGAACGGTAGAGGCTGAACCAAATCATGGTTTTCTGAAACTACTGTGCTATTTGCTTCTTCTGTTGTCACATGAGAGGTTAACATGTTTTGTTTGCTAATCATGAAACATTACTTATATATATATATACATATATATATATATATATATTTCATAACATGTTCTCAAATTGCAGCTTGTATGTTATACTTAGAGTATAACCCAGTTTGAACTAGGAACATTTCAAATATAGATTGCCATGTAGGCTGATGGCCAGTGTTGCATAGCAAAGTTCCAAATCATCAGTGTGTGCTTAAAAGTCATTTTAAAAACAATGAATGAACTCGGGTCAGGTGTCAAATGTAACTTTTGGGCATTAGGAAATATATGGTTTATTAATTGTTAGTTGTAGGGAAGTAAGTTGGTCAGGCCTTTTCCTCCAGTAGCCTGTATTGTTAATGGGGTAATTCACCTGCAGTATTGTTTATCACTATGATTGTGCAGTCCAGTGTATGTGCACATGTGCAAGTGTGCAAACCTGGGCCTAGGAGAAAGGGGATAAATAGGGGATAAGGACCTAGGAGAAAGATGCAGAAAGCACTTGGTAGGAGAATGTAAGAGAGTATGAGAGAACCCTAGAGAGAGAGAGAGGTCAGAGAAAGAGGATTCTTGAAATGCTGGGGGCATAACCTCCCTCCCAGCACCCCAGACCTCAGCCCTGCTCTGGTCTTACCCCTGGCCTGCCCTATTTTTCCTGGTTTGTCTCTGTAATTGCTAGAACCAATAAAGAACCACCAAGCTACGCAGATTGTTGTGCCTGGTATTTGCCCCAATAATTGGTGGTGTGGATGGTTATACTATACAAGTACAGAAAATATTTTGGTAAATTACTGAAATTATTCTTGGTGGTTCCCAATTGTGCTTTCAGTTTGTCTACACAAATATGTCCTAGTAGGTATAGGAAGGTGAGTCATTTACAACAGATTTTGAAGATCAGGAGGGATTGAAAGAATTCAAACCAGGAGAGCATGAGTTTACCTGGTGGTGGGTCCTTACCTGCACACTTGACTCCTGCAGGACAGGACATGACCCCAAAGCAGACATGCAGTTAAACAATGAAGGGGGGAGGATGGTGATTCTTGCGGAATGGGGATTCAGATAGTGGCATATGACCAGATGCCATCTGCCCTGCTCATATAGCATCCACTGAGCAGAGACTGAGGTGTCAGCCAAAACCATATGTGATAAGTTGGTGGTTTCTCCACAGACACTCCTCCCTGCCAGTGGTTTAGCTGCCAAAACCCCTGCAACATAACTACCAGCTCCTCCCCTGCTTCCCATAGAGTCCTGCTGAAAAGCTTGAAAAGCTCTTTCTTCTACTATGTGTTGGCTGTGAGCATAACCCACTAGCTGCAAGCTTGTTCCTCACTGTTCTCTTATAGGATTTTTCACTTCAAGTGATAGCTACATAAATCAAGAAGCTCCTATCAGACTTAGTAGTTCTTATTGAAAATCTTTGGTTCTTTTACTTATACAAAACCATCAGAATCCCATGGGAATTGGTTGAAAAAATCACAGCAGAGTGAGAATGGAGTTGTAAGCATGCTGTTTCCAAGACAGGGTGCTGAAACAGTAAAGAAGAGCTATTTCTATAGATCAGATTGCTAGAGAGCTAATAAGACTTTCCACAGGCAATGACAACAGGCAATTTATTGTGATGTTTTTCAGCTCATGGAAACAGCAGGATATGACAGGAACACATTGCCTCAGACACATACATGATAGCTTTCTTTAGGATTTCTAAACTAATAATAATAATAATAGTTATCATCATTATAACTACTATATAGTAATAATAACAATAATGTTATTATTATTATTATTATTATTATTTCACAAAGAGAAACCAAGCTCAAATATTTTGTTGGCGGGAGCAACATGACCACCAGTTGTCGATTCTCTCCTGGGCTGATCTTAAAAAACCCTCAAGGGTTGGCCGGGCATGGTAGCACATGCCTGTAAGTGGTAGCCTAGGAAGCTGCAGCTGGGGCCAGGGATCTCAGTTCAAGTCTCACCGGGGCCACATAGCGAGACCTAGTTCCAAAAGGATATAGCTGGGCGTGGTGGCACGTGCCTGTCATCCCAGCTACCTGGGAACCTGAGGTTGGGGATTGCTTGAGTCTGTGGAACCCTGGGCAATGTGAGCCTGCAGTTCCACAGGTAAAAATAGGGAGACCTAGTCTCAAAAAAAGAAATAAAGAAAGAAAGAAAGAAGGGAGGGAGGGAGGGAGGGAGGGAGGGAGGGAGGGAGGAAGGAAGGAAGGAAGGAAGGAAGGAAGGAAGGAAGGAAGGAAGGAAGGAAGGAAGGAAGGAAGGAAGGAAGGAAGGAAGGGAAGAAACAAAAACCCTCAAGGGTCACTTCAAACCTGTTCTTGGCTCTTGTCCTAGTAGCTATGGCACTGGAGGAAAAGTTCTGTAAGCATTGGGGTAGATACCTTTTATTTTGTCTTTTAAATTGTGGAGAGAGAATGGGTGGGAGAGTCAATGAGTATAGTTTCAGCTGTTCCAGGAGTGTTTCAGCTTTTCCTCATTGTTGCTTTGCATCCTAGAAAGAAGCGATCTCAAAGAAAGCAGATTCCAAACCTTTAGGTATGTTACAAATACAAACCATCCCCTTAATTTGGCTAATTAGAAGTCCATTAGGATCTAGAGAGTTCAAGTTGTTCCTCTTGGACCCATTACCTTTTCTAAAAGATAATCAGCAGAAATCCAAACAGTAAGGGTTCTACAAAATTTTCTTTCACTTGAAAATGTTTCCATCATAAAAAGACCCCATGTCTTCCAGGAAGTTTTCCTTGATTATTTTCATCCATTCAAAGTACCTTTAAATTTCTGTGACCCCAGGTTAATTCTATTAAGAATGAATAGTTTTATGATGGTCATTGCCAAGGCTTGGTAATACCAAAACTATAAAAAAGTCAACCACATATTAGAAAATGCAATAGATGCACTTTTTTTTTTCCCTGCAGTAAATGTGAGAGTGAAATCTTCCTTCCATTTATGTATGACTTTAGGGTGTAATATGTACTAGCCATGTACTAGGCACAGGGATACAACTCTGAGTCCAACATGTACCTCTAAGGGCCTCCCTGTCTAGCTGGAAAGGCCAGCAACCAAAATTCCACAAACGTATTCTTTATAAGTATGGAAGTTTGTACAGAGAAAATCATGTCAGAGTTTATGTACAAGAATTCTTTTGGAGTGCATTATGATAAATGAAATAAATTCAGAAGGAGAAACACAAACACCAAATTTAGATAACAGACATATGGGGATATATAGAGGAACACAGCAAAGGAACGGAGAGAACTAAACAAAAACGAAACAAAAAAAATCTGTTTTTTTTCTAATGCATAGATTAATGTTTAACATTAAAGCTACCAGAAGAGAAAGAGGGCAACAAATGAGGAGAAGGCCCAATGGACTATGGTGGAGGATTATTGTTACTGCTTTGATGGTAGGCGTTGTATGGTAACAGACATCGGAAGAGGTTTGTTCCTATAACCTTAAATCATATACATTGCTGCAAATGGATGTTACCACCATAAAATAATACAGTCCATTCCAGTAGATAAAGAGACAAAGCAAATGAATAATATGGAAAATGACCTTATTGATCAATAAACCAAGTGTAAATTAAGAAACATGATAGATATTAACATTGAGAATAAATACTTGAGATTTTTTTATTGTACACTTCTGTACACTTTTTATTGTACACTTCTGGAGGCATTATCAATCTGCACAACTTGTCACAAGTAACTTGACAATATATAGAAAATACCATAAAGATGTTTTGTTTCTTTGACAACTCATTTTCCAAGATTGTGTTCCAAAGGAGTAAGTCTAAATGTGAAGAGAAAAGAGCACACATTAAATTACTAATTTTCTACATGTCAAAAATATATAAATGGTCAAATAAATATAGAATAATGGCTATTACAATAGCAGAATTCACCAGACTGAGGCAGTTCTATTTTATTTTTAAGTTTCCTTGTCTGTACAATGGATATAGTAGCTCTACCTTTAAGGATAAATTAAGATTTGTAAATTGTTCATGAATGGAAATAATGTATTTAGAAAACCAGTTAACAGGAATCCTCCTCCCTCCACCCTCCTTGCCTCCCCCACCTGCTTATATGCTGTTCTTTAACTAAATCTGTTCTTTCAGAATATACACACACTATTTGGTGTGATTTTCATCTAGGACATCTAAAATAGAGAAGTTAAGGACCATACTTATTTAGCATCTGTGTGACAGTACTAGTGTAGGTTTTTTCTTTCTTTCTTTTGGCTTATACCTATTTCATGTAAAGAGGTATTCCATAAATTCCTGTTAGCATGACCTATACACTATCCTGTTCCTCTGATGAAATTCTACCCTAGCCTCACAGACCCACTGCATGGACACTTGAGTAAGCTGAAATTGGAAATCACTGGAAGCCAATTCCTTGTCTTTACCCCTTCTCAGATTGCTCTTCATGGAATACCAAACTCTGGAAGGTAACTTAACATTTAACAGAATTTGTGTTTTTGCTGCCTCTTCTGCGCCTTCTTGTTGCATTCTTTGACCCAGTGTCATACCTAATCACAATCAGGATGAACTGGGGAAGTTTTGAAAAAAGGGTTTCCCTTCCTCTAGTCCACTCTTTCCTCAGTCCCTGAACTTGGAATTTTTGATTTTATTGTTCTGAAGTAGAATCTGTGCATTAGAATTTTTTTGAAAGTATCACAGGTGATTCTAACTGCAACTACATGTCAAAGTTGTCTTTACTCCAAGACTACTGAGAGAAGGGACAATGTGAGGTTTTATTTTAATTTTTCTATTTGTGAATATTGAAAATATTGTGTGAATCCTTTTCTTTTGTGCCTATGTAGGAGAGTGAAAGACAGACAGTAATTAGCTTGTTTCTATATTTCTGCTCACCCAGGCACTAGACTCAGAAATTCATGACAGATGCCCCCTCCCACCTTGAAATACCATACATCATTTTTTTCTATTTCCTTCTCAGTGAGAGAGATTCTACAATTCATGACACACTTTTCCCCATTCTTGTCAGATACATTAGCCTGCAACACTTTTCTTTTGTTCGTCTGTCTTCACATAAGCATTTCAGCATTAACTCATTCTCTCCTGGAAAGAAATGAAAATGTTTTGAATTCTAATTCCCTCCCAGATACAGGTTGCTGTCATTAAATGACAAACCATTTTCCAGATATTATTTTTTCCACAGGTGTTTTATTTGTTGAAAAATTATATTCTTATCATTTGCTACATCTAATATACCTTTGATATACCTTTATACGTTTGATACCTTAATACCTTTATAGCAATTTAGTGTACTGGTTAGGCCTGTTTTCTCTGATTAACTGTTAGAATATATTATACTGTTTTTGTATTAAACAGATTTTATGTTCTGGGGACCTAAACACACTAAAAAGTCTTCTTGTTTGTACTGAAGGAGAAAAATTTTCCCTCTTCAGTCAGTTGAGAAGTCATTCAACCTCATACATATTGAAGATATGAATTGAGGAGCTCTATTCTAGATGCTACTGATATAGTGAACAACAAGATAGCAAAAGCACATTCTTGTTAAGATGCTTAATATTTATTTTCTTAGATTTAAATCCTAGAAGTTTGAATATATAAAAAAAATTGACTACAAACAAATTCAAAATTATTTCTAGTGCATGAATATCAAAACAATTAAAATAGAAAATTGGAGATGGATTGTAGTTATTTGGTGTTCATCATACAATTTTTCAATTTTTCTGTTTGTAAAATTAATAGAATATTCAATATATATATATATATATATATTTTATGAAAAGAACATTGTTTCCATAGAGAGAAGATTTCTGTTTAAACAAAATTTACAAACAAAGCTCTGTTTCGGAAAACTTTTCAAACCGATATTGAAAAGGAACATTCTTTAGGGTTTATTCATTGGACAAATATTTGACAACAAAACATTAGCTTTGGTGTTGAATACAATGGGATTCTATATTAAGACTTAGTTAGAAGGGAGAGTGATTGAGCTTATGTTGCAACTTTTGTAGAAAGCAATTGGGACGTATATGTTATGAAATTTGAAAACATTTCCTTTGATCAACTAATCTCATATTTCACTTCTAGAAATGGTTTCTAACAAAAAACATTCAAAATTTAATCAAATATCTATAAAATATATTCATTTTAAACATCTTTTTTTACTTCAATGACTATGGGCACATTGGTGGTGGCTTTGACATGTGACATAATCTGAGGCAGTGGATTTCATACCTTTGAATCATGTAGAGTATTGTAAATAAATGTTACCTCATTAAAATTGTTTTTAAAAGTATACCAGAAGGAAACCTAATGTTCAACAATATGACAGTATTTAAACAAATAATAGAATTTTTGCAGTAAGACATAAAGAACAGGTATTAACCACCATTTTTTTCAGCGAATATTTGAAAAAATGTAGAAATGTGCATACTATAGTAGGTTAAAAGCACTATACAAAAATCATGCCAATTAATGAATTTTCTAGTATAAATGGAAATACACATTTAATAGCAGTAACATCATTGTTCTTTCATGTGGCCATATATGTGTGTATACATATACAAATATATATGCCATATATGTATGCATATGTACAAATATGATCTAGTAGCATTCACTAGGTTGTTTTAAAAATTGTTATTTTCAGAAAGTAAACAATGAACTCAGAGGAAATTACATAATAGTTTCCTATCTTTTAATTAAATAATCACTGAAGTATATATATGACATTGTTTAAGAAAAGTCAGTGGTACTTAATGCTGTCTTTTCCTACTATGTATACCTAAAGAGGGTCAACTATTGCTGAGAGAAATATGGACTGGGGGTCACAAATCTACAATGCAGATCATGCTACCCCTGTCTCCTACCAAGTGAACAGGTAACCTCCTGAGAAGCTCTTCTGTCTGCCAATGTAGAGAGGATCCAGGGTCAAAACAATGGCTCTTAAAGCAGAACCCTCCCCTTCTTTCTACATTTTGCTGGAATCAGAATCTTGGATAAATGATTCTCTGTGACTCTCACTGTGCTCAGCTACATATATTAATTTGTAAATTAGATATCATGCTCCCATTTCTGAAAGCTAAAACTGATTGGCTTAGAATTTAGTTAATTTTTCCAGGCCTATTGGTTCATAAATGGCATAGTTAAGATTGGCTATTCTAAATTCTACTATTTTTATACTAAGCCATGTAGGTTGCAGGGCTATTATCTCAATCAGGAAGAAATGCTTTAGAAAATGAATGCAGTATTCTTGGGTTCACATCTTTTCAAACTATGAGCATTTTAAATAATGAACATGATTATAATTAAAGCAAAGTTTTGAAAAATAATTGTCATATTACATTATTCTACAAAATATGCTTTCATCCATTTTAGAAAACACTGTTTATTGTTAGAGAAAGTTTTACCACTCTGCCTATGTTTAAAATTATCCGATAGAGCAAGGGTAGGGATGTAAAGGGCTTGTTTAAAGGATTCTTAAGCCATCTCTCTTAGGAGAACTCGGGAACAGACAGAACTCATGAATCTGTAATTTCTTAAGACTGTCAATTAAGTTATTCTTTATGCGGACTGTTTAGAGTAGAAGTATCTCTATGCATTAGATCCTTAAAGTGGAGGGTGCATATGAATTTCCTGAGAACATCAAAGTAAAGATTCTGACTCAGCAAGTCTAAGATGTGGCCCAGGAATCTGTAATTTCTTAAGACCATCAATTAAGTTATTCTTTATGTAGACTGTTTAGAGTAGAAGTGTCTCTATGCATTAGATCCTTAAAGTGGAGGGTGCATATGAATTTTCTGAGAACATCAAAGTAAATATTCTGACTTAGAAAGTCTAAGATGTGGTCCAGGAATGCACAAACTTTGCATGCTTTTGCAGAAAATCTTGCAAGTTTGATCCATAATCTGATCTTTGAGATACCTACTTTATTATTGTTCATGATGGCTACTCTAGATACTGGGGAAATGCGAAAACATATGAAACCCTTGCATTTTGGTAGAGATGGTGAGAGAAAATAAAACAATTGACAATGACATTAATAAAAATAAAACAAAGTGTGGAAATAGAATGCATACTGAGATACATGCATAGCAGTAAATATCTCCAAAGAAGACATGGTCTTATTCTTAATTAAGAATGTATATGGCTAATGGTGGAGATAAAAGACCTCCCAATTGAGGAGATCAGAAAAGAGTGCAGAAGTAGAAGAGAGTAAGGAATTATAAGGGGGGAAATATATCTGGACATAAAAAGTGGGCTTCCATATTAGTATGGCCTCTGGGTTTCTCAGCTTAAAACCTTGAAGACGCAGGCATGGGGAGTCATTGACGGGACATGATGGATGGTGCCCTCCCATGATATATTGTGGTATGTACATTGACCTTTCAAAGGTTTAGAGCCCTCTTAAATTAGGGTTGACATATGCTAGATAGACTGGTTGTTGAGCTTGCCTCCACTCCAACTCTTAATAGCATTGGTTGATGGATGAGAGTTTTGCTTTGCTTTCTCAGACTGCTTCCCTCAACTTCAAGCTCTTAATCATCTATGAAGGAAGAAAGACAAGCTGCAGTTTACAGATATCCTGCCATATAAATTAAAATGCAGATTTCAGGGACCAATTCATGTGATTCTTGGAGATTTTTCATGAATCTTTATTTAAGATAATATCCCCAAGCCTATTGTTGGTACCCTTCAAATGAGCATTTATTTCTAAAATGAGGCTGTGTATTGAAAAATAAATTCCATTCTCAACTATGCAGCCATGCATGTAGGCACACACATACACAGAAACATATAGACAACATTCTAAATTAGACCTTCTGGACTATTTCAAGAAGAAACTTCTTGAAGGAACTTCTCATTTTGATACTTTATTGTCTCAGATTATTTCAGAGTATTTTGATGTGTGAGAAAAGCACCAAGCTTATGAATCCTCCCCTCACCTTTCCTTCTCTCTTTGAATGCATTTACTTAACAGCCCAGACTGAAAACAAGAAAAAAGAAGAAAAAAAAAAAAACTAAACAAAACATTGACCAGACTGGACTAGACTCATTTCACTCTTCAGTGATGACCAGTGTTTCTACTTATGAAGGGTAATAAGGTTTTATACTGACCTATGTTAAGGGGCCAAAAAACTGATTATCTTTATGATGCTCTCAGTGTATAATGGCCTTGCTCATATAAACAGATGCAGATAATTAGCCATGACTATATTAATTAATCTTTCAAAGAGATATGAACTTTAGCATATACAACTATGCATTAAAAAAATCCATGTTGATATTAGCTGAATGTGTCAAATAAGTATGTGAAGGGAAGAAACGTAAAAAGTATTATATATATTAAGGCATAACTTTTGATTTATTAACCCAAACTTCTCCCACTCCCATTCTTTCTTCTCCTGCTATGTGTGTGAGACCTGAAGCTTAGTTGTAAGACATTTTATATATCAGAGATTAATCATTGTCTATCTCTTATTGAGAAACTTTACTGAATAACTAATTAAAGCACAGTAGAATTTGTCAGAAACATATTTAACATAATTCAACATAAATAAAATGGAATTGCTACATAACAAAGACATCAAATATTATTCTGGCACTAATGAAAGAGAATACTTAAATGAAAGCTGAGGAAGATTTGCTAGACCAAGATTTTACCTTGATAATTTCAACCTATAAGCAGTTGTCTTAAGAACTCCATCTCTAATTCAATTGTGCTGGAAGAGTACTATATAAATCTCTGCTAGAACATCATTTGATAAGAAAAGTGTATTTAGAGTAGAAGTGAAATGCTAAAATGGTCTTAAATCAAAATTTATATAATCAGATAAATGGTAGGTAATAACCATAGAGAAGGAAGAAAACAATAAGTTTTCGAAATAGTATGTAAGACTTAAAAAAATTCCCGAACAAAAATATGAAGCATCTATTGAAATCTGTCTTATTGAGTTGGTATTAAAAAAAAAAGTCATCAGTCAAGACAATATATGCGAACATATTAAAAGATGAACTGCTTCTAAAAATTTTTGTGGACTGTGAATATATCCTTTTGTTGTCCAAATTCTGCACTAAACAACTTAAAATAACTAAGCGTCATCTCAATATGAGTCTTACTACATGTTCATTATGAACTATATCGGGCCTGTGGGGCTTTTAGGCCTGTGAACACAACTGTTTGCACTGTTTATTTCTGAACCACTATTTTTGTGTTTATTTACCCAGCACAAATGTTATGGCTCATTGAGAATCAAATGGTTTGTGTAGGTGGTCATGTTTTCATGGTCAGAATAGCTCATGCGGAGATGTGTGTGTTTGCTCCACTGATGCTCTCACACTAGGAATGATGATAGATAGGAATGCAGCATACATTGAGTCCCTATAATATGTAAATAAAAGATATTAGAAAACACATAGATTCTGGTCCCATTTTAATGAAGAAAATAAAGTATAAATGGTCTAATTGGCAGTTCATATTCTCTCCAGCAAAATAACACACTCAATCCTTATTAGAGCTGAGTCATTTCATTGTTATGATACCTTAAAGTCCTTGTCCATGCCTGATCAATTGATATGACTGGCTATGAAACTCCCCTGGAAAATGTGTATTTATAGCGTTTACTGGCATGGATAACCAGAGAAAAACTTGGGCTTCTAGCCGAAAACAGTGGTTGAAATTAAGAACACATTTATTCTATTTCTGAATTAATGAGAACTCCAACCAATTCTGTCTTACTGGATATCTTAGGAAAAAATCGAAGAAAAAGTCTAACATAAAAGTTTGGTAGGCTTTTTTCCCCCTAATATGCTCAGGGTAGACCTTTCCCAATAAATGTAATTTTGGTGAGATGTATGTCAATCGAGGCCCTGTGAGTTTTATGAGAAATTGTCACCGTTACTTTAAGAATGAAGACAATGCAGATTTAGGGATAGCTCCAGAAATTACCATATTTCAGAAAAATCTATCTTAAGATTGGGCAAACACTTATAGGGAAGGTTTTGTCATTTGAAGTCCTCTTCTCCTTGCATGTGAGACCTGCTTCCTCTCTTGTCGATGCCTTAGATCCTTCAGAGAAGCTATAAACACCCGATTTTTCCCATTTATTTCAATTTACTACCATGTAAAATTTCCATATAGATGTTATTAAATTTGTTTTTTCTCCTAAAATTAATTAATAAGGACATTTCTGACGTTGAATTTTCTAGGTTATGTGTTAATATTTTATTTTTATTTAGCAAACAATTTATTGATCACCTTCAAAAAAGTAGCAAATTTGCTCTTTCAGATGAAATTAGCACCTTAAAATAGAGGGAAGAAGGTTGAACATTGAATAGTTTGATTGATTCTGTAGCCAATTTAAGATAGTATCTTAGTCGGCTGAGATTCTTAGAGCAACATTCCATATACTAGGGTGCCTGATACAGCAAAGGTTTATTTTTCACAGTCTGGTGACTGGGAAGTCTGAGATCAAGGTGCTAATAGTTACAATTCCAGGAGAACTGAATCTTCTGGTGAATCTTTCTTACATGTAGATGACTATGCAATCAATGTGTATTCACAAGGAAGAGAAAGAAAGGGAATTCTCACATCTCTTTTTATGAGAGCACTGTTTGTCCTAAAAATTTCACCCCACTGATCTTGTCTAAATCAAATACCTCCCAAAGACCCACCCCACCAAATCCCATCATACTAGTGGATGAAGCTTCAAACTTGAAGTTTGGGGGAGCCCAATTTAATTCCTAGCAGATGGTGTCTATAACTGGTCATCACTTGAAAATATAAATTCACAAGTATGTTTCAATATATGAAGACATAAGCTGAGGATCAAAGGAAGGCTGTTCAGTTTCATCCCATAAGGTTTTGTTGCTTCCTGCACCATCAGTTATTTCATTGGCAGATCATTTCTTTATGTGGTTGATAGAAAGAAAGGGGTACCAGGTTGTTTTGGATTTCTTCCTAAACTATTATTGAGGAAAATTGTTATGGAAAGAGTACAAAACATAAAAGCAGGGACTATTCTGGGACTTTGAAAAACTTCATTTTGCATCTCCCAGTGGTGACAGGAAGAAGCTGAAAGTCTTAAAATAGGAATTTCCCTTACGCCCTCCTCTTTTTTTTTTCCTACCAAATTCATCCCTTGCCTCTATTTCTAAGCACTTATTTTCTAAGGAGTCTAAGGATGCCCACCAATTCTTCATTCTTCTAGTGTAGGATACAAATTCTTTAGTGTTATAACTGATACATTTTCCTTTGAAGCACTCATTATTTTGTGTTTAAGAAGTTCTCTTTAAACTAATGTCATCCAGTGCATTTTAATGTGCCTCCTGGAGATGAGGATGCTTTAGGCCTAGACTGAGTTGAGACTTCCTTGTTCAAACTTGCTTAATAATGCAGTGAGAAAGGTCAATGAAGATAGTTTATGCTAAATGTTTATAATTATATGGAGGGAGTTACTTTTTCAGCTGGATGTGCCAACTCTAGCATAATGTGTATCTTTTAACAAATTTATTTCACTAAAGTACCTATGGTTCAGTCACTATACTCACACCATTTTGCTTATATATGGACTATTTACACAGCCTGCATTTCTAGAAAGTTTTATGTTCTTTCCAGCAGAACCTTACCTGTGATGTTCCTGCTAAATTAAATGTTATTTCCAACATCTTTTTTGGGGGGAGGGGAGGGTTTCTTCATAAGAATCAAATTTCCACTTAGTGATCATTGCCTCTAGCTAGATTTCCTTTCACTATTCCATCCAATTAGTGTCTCTTCTCAGTACTTTCTATTCTAGAACTCTCCTGTTACCTCATAAGAGTCGTACGTTTGTTATTCTTGATTTTAAAATGCATGCTTAATTTTCCTGTGTGTTCCTCTTCTGAAGGTTTTGTTCCCTATGCCATGCCTGACAGAATAGCTGCTTGCTAGATTTCATGAAAGAAACAATGAATGAACTAATTCCTGCGTATGCATCACTCATTCAGTAATCTTTTAAGTCCTTTCTAGCATTTAACTTCAAAAGCATAAAATTAAAATTTGAGGACCTGGAAATGGAAGTTATTTATTCTGGCACCTTTAGGAGTTATATTGAAAATAGTAATAAGGCTGAGGACAAACACCTATTGAGTGTTTAACTGTGTTATTATATGTTTGATAGCTTATTTTATTCAATCTCTATTAGCTTTTTTTTTTCCTGCTCAAAAAGTATATATAACTTTGTGAAGCTTCAGCTTCAGTGTCCTCACTTGTACTGCTCACTCCCATGGTGCAGGGTGATGTAGGAGCCATGTGCTTAGGTTTATTTGATATTGATGTTCTTTCATAAAGAGACATCCTCCCCACAACTGCATAAGCTCCACTCCCTATAGTACCTAATCTGTCCTGGAAACCTGGAAAAAGACTTAGAATCCCCATTTTACAAAGAAAGAAACAGAAACATAATTTAAGTTAAAAAGAAGTAGGAACAGATGGAGAGAGGTTCTGAACCCTGACCATATAACTCCAGAGCTTCTGTTCTTAACCGCTGTACTGCATGGGAAGCAGCTAGTAAACATACATTAGTAAAATGAAGAGCCCATGAAAACATGGCTTACATTTCTACACAGACAACAAAATAAATAATCTTAGATCTATGGCAGCATGAGTTTTTAATATTTGGAATCAAGGTTTAGGGTACCCTCACTGTTAAGTCCTTTATTGATTTCAATTCCCCTGTGCTATTGCTGGTAACTTTACTTGCAGTGCTATAAATTGCCCTATTTTCATTTAACACCAAGTTAGCTCCTTGTTGATTTCCTAGATTTCTGGAAGGAAAGATATCCTTCCTTAATATTGCCTCTTCCTGTTTTGTTTTGTTTTGTTTCCAAATCCAAATAAATGAAGGTAATGATATCAAATACTGATGCTTGGTTGTATAACCACCTTTGAGAGTTGACTATTCAATTGTATTGTAGGGAGGAAACAGCAACAGCAAACAAATCCCTAAACAAACAAATAAAACTCATGAAACAAATGTCCTCCAGAGTACATATTACCTTTATGTCAACAGTAAAATGAAGTTAATAATATCCATACCATTCCATTTCATTACGGTTGTTTTTGATTAACAACATTATAGTTGTAAAGGCATTTGAATGAAGTGTTATAGGAATGCAATAATCATATTACCACTTAAGTGTTTAAAAGTTCTTTAGAGAGAGCAGCATCTTTCTCAATTTAGTGGAGAGTGACTGTATAACATGAGTTTGACTGGGCAGCCCAAATGAGTTTGAAAAGGTTTGGGGGAACTAAAACAAAAAAGATTTCAGTAGAGTCAGTTTAGATTTTTTAAAAAATTCTATATTTATCTTATAAAAATTAATATATTCTAATAAAACATCATAGCCCCCAACTACACCCATAGACATGCTGGTACAAGTGACAAAGGTAGGCCAGGTCTGTGTGCTATAAACTCAATGTCCTTTCTGAAATTATATAAAAAGAATCTAAAACTCTATTCATTTATTTATCTAATAGATATTTTTAAGGAGCTAGTATTATGTGTCAGATATTCACCTTAGCCCCAGGTATATAGTAATGAACGAAATAAAACACACCCTCTTCCATCATGAGAATTATGGTCTAAGAGGAAAATAGACATTAATAAAATAATCACACTAATGAGTTTATTAAGTGCTTGAAAGAGAGGAATGTGGTATTATAAGAATTGATAGCAAAGTATTTAACTCAGGGATAAGTAAATGTTTGTCAAGAAAATTCATGAGGTACTCAGGATTTGAGTAGGAATGGAAGGTTGATGGGCACGTCCTTATCACAAGCGATGTGGCACATTTCTGCATCACTGTTGTCTGTTGTGCCTACCTTGATGATCAATATGAAGGAGTCTGTGGTCTGGATAAGAATGAAGAGGGAGGTAGAAGCAGGGCACACAGTGCCTTCCAGTATGCTCTGGTGATTTCAATCTTTATCCTAAAAGTAATGTCAAGCCATGAAAAGTTTTTAAAAGTGAGGGAGTAGAGTAAGAAATTAATGATTTTGTGATTGAAAATAACTCTCAGATTTAGTAGAAAAATTAATTTCAGGGGACTAAAGATTAAAAAGAGACCATTAGAAGATTCTTACACTCAAGAGATAATAGTAACTTGGAATAAAGCACCTGATGTTCACACAGAGAGCAGTTGCTAGATTCAAGTTACCTAAGACTTGGTGCAAGCGGAATGGAGACAAAAGGATAAAATATGTCTCTAAGACCTTAGCCACCTAACATTTTTGAAGCACTACTGTACAAAGAATAAAAATGTATTAATGGGGCCTGATTTCTTCACTGCATTTCCTTATTGATTTAATAGAGGTTATATGACTCTCTCTGTGCTAATGTTTATGCCAGTTGAATAAATATGATCCTAGTCATCAAAAAGCCCACAGTTCCTTGAACTATCATCTTCAAGGTAGCCACATTTATGTTCCCAAGAAAGTGCCCAGAATTCTTTTGGGCATGCACAAAACAGTTTTTTCTTTCACTGTTGAAGCCCTTTATTTCCAGAGCAAACCTATTATCAGTTATGATTTTTAACAGAAGAACTAGAAGATGTTCTGATTTTGTGGAAACTCAGCTACCTTTGTTGTCTTGAGAAAAGTGGGTATTTGTGGTTTATTTCATGGAAAGGTATGACTGGAAATAAGAAATGATTATAGAGCTGTAATGGGCCTGCTATCAAATTCCAGGACCAAACAGTAGCTAAGCTCTCCACAAAGTGATGGGGCTACTTTGTAAGTAGACCTGACAAAGAAGCCGATTCTTACTTAGGTCAAAAAACTCAAATGTCCCTTGTCTGGTTTTGATTATTTCTGGAAACATACATAACTATTTACTATAGTGTTTTCTATATTTTGCTATTCCTTGCCAGTTATTTGTGCTGACAACTAAAGACACAATGTTGGGCATTTTTACTAAATAAATTTTTGTGAGAAGACTATCCATTTCTGACATTCAACATGAAGTCACAGTACTAAGTATAAACTAACTATGGACTGCTAGAATTAGTACATCAAATTATAAAAGATGACAGTGTATTTCATATTTCTTTATGAATTGCAAGTGTTCTATATGGAAAGAAACTTTTTATGTTCATACATGTTGATTTTGGAAGATAGCTAATTATGTTCTCCTCAAACAGCTGAACTATGTTAAAATAAGTATAAAAATCTACCATATTATTGTCCTTTAAACATTTTGTTTTACTGTTTGACACAACTGATTTCTCCAAGTATACATGGAAAATGTTATAATTCTAAACATTTGTGAGATCCAATTTAAGTAGTCAGCATTATCTATAATGTTGTACAAGGAAAGATTTAGAAAAGTGACTCAAAAGAAATGAGGTCTTTTCTTGAAGGAACTAGAGTCTAAATGAAAATCAATTACGAGGTAAATTAACACATACTAATGACAAATTTCACTTGCCTGGCCTTGAATATGAAACATTCTCAGAAGTAAAGATAAATGATTCAAAGTTCTGAGAAATAGATTTATTTCTGTATTCATCAAATTTAAAAGTAGTATTTTAAAATAAAATATTGAACAGAGTGGGAGTTAACTTAGATAGTATAGGCATTATCTTGGAGATAATGAGAGTTTGTTTGGTTCTGGCTATTCTCAAAACAAGTCATAAATGTTTTGGTCCAGTGCATTCAAATTTTGTTTACATAATACTATAACCTACTTGAGTGCATTAAGTTTGAAACATAGTATACAAATAGTAATTTAAAAATACTGTATTGCTAAAAATATACTACCACCCAAACTGTCAACAATTTGTAATCTTCACTAGTGGAGTTCTTATAAAAAACACAGTATTTGCAGTTAGCATAAAGCACAGCATAATAAAACCAAATTTGTATAAATAAACAATCATTTAAACACTATACTTCAATAACCTACCATGCATAGTAATATTATCAGGAATATAGAACTATGTCTTTTTAATTTCTTTTGTATTTAACTGAGGGTTGTCCACCTGTGTGCAGCAGCAGCTGCTCACAAGTCAAACCTAATTGACTGCGTAGACATAGAGGTTTACTTACAGATATGGAAAAAACAAATTAAAAGAATCCGCACACCCTCACAAGTATTCCAAACAATATAGAGCCCAATTATGCTTCTCAAGGAGCTGTGTAGGGTTTACCTCAGTCTTAGTGTACTTCTGATTGAAAATGCCAGGTTATGGCCTTGATTCCTGATCCTCTGTCACTCCAGTTAGCACCAGATGAATCCATTCAACACAGGTGGGTCTCAGGTGGGTCTCACAGAGGTAGGCCTATCTGAGTTTTGCCATGGCTCCACAATTCATCAGGGTCATCTCTCCGCTGCCTTCACACAGCTCTCGACCTTCAGGGACCCGAATGCCAGGGAGAGCCCCCAAAGGACTCAGCTCCTGAGTCCTTCTCTTCCTGAGGCCAAAGACCTCCATGCCTGATGTCATTGTCCAGGCTCTTGCTCTTGCTCTGCTCACCTCTCCAAAATCATGTATCTCCTCTCTGTTTCTTTTCTCTTTTTATCCTTCTCCTTGCTCCCCTTGCTGTGCCTCTTCATTTCAGGTGGTTAAAAACAAACAAACAAACAAAAACCTCCAAAGAACAGGAAACAACAAAGTTACAAAGTTCATTTTCTTTGTAGACAAAGACCCTATTGTCTGCTCCTTGCTGTGTGTCCTCTTCTCTTCAGGTGGTAAAAAAGAAACTGAAGAACTGGAACCAATAGCAGATTCATCAAGGCCACCTCAGGCTGACTTTAACACACACACACTTGGCTTAACCATGCTAAAGCTGTGAGTCCACAGGCTTGGGCCCATGGCCAGGCTGACCACCTCAGCATGCTAAGCCCAGAATCAATTGCTCCCCAAAATGGATGATCCCCAAAATGATCCAAAATGACTGATTCTTTCTCTTTGTTCCAACCCTACTTGTATATCCTTCTTTCCAGCCAAGGGAACTCCTGGGCAGGAAAAGTCCTGTCAGACATGATGTATGCTTACTACTCAGCTCTCTAAAATCTGCAAGTCTATGGTAACAGGAAAGTAGCTAGCTCTTTATCAAATATATGTATCTACTGTTAATGGCCCAGTATCAATATTATAAGATCTGAGACAATTTATCACCATTGGTCTTTGCTAATATTACCTAGCAGAAAAGGGTATCTTTTAGTTCAAGATCTGTACAGATGTATAATTTCAATTAAATCAAACTTTGTCTTTCTCACTGCAAATTTGATGTCATTCTGGCATTCTATATAATCTAATTTATCTATTTGTATCCCTTCTAAACAATAATTAACTGAGTATTTTGTGCCAACCAAAATTTTTGGAGGTAAAAATGACCAGGGTTGATTTTTCTAATCATTCAGTCCTATACATTATATATATATATATATATATATATATATATATATATATATATATATATATATATATGTGTGTGTGTGTGTGTGTGTGTGTGTGTGTGTGTGTATTAATTTTCTTGCATGAGTGATTGAAGCAGTGAATTAAACATTCCACTGCATGAGGTATGCAGTTGTCTAAAAAAATTAGAACAAATGAGTTTACTAAAAATAATTGCCTAATAATAAAAAATGTCTCACCATTTATGATGTTAGATGGTAATAATAGAATACACTTCATCAGCATACTTCCAGTTAATGGAAATAATGTTTTACAAATGGAAAATAAATATTTAATTTAAATGGAAAACAATAGAATTGAGTGTGAGATAGAAAATATGGTCTTCTATTTAACTCAAGAAAAAAATACAGAAGGTAGCAGTGATTTTCCACTTTTTAGAAGGTTAGAATTTCCATCTGAATATTTTAATATTACCTTTTCTAGGATGCCTTTTACTTGTATTCAAATTAAAAGTAATGTTAGTAGCAAATTATTAGCATTGTCTCTGATGAGAAAATTATTTTTGCCTTCAAGCAATTTATGAAGCTACAAAGTAAATTTTTTTAGTCAACAGAATAAAAATCGTCAGCTAATATTATGTCATCAAACTTGGGAGATAGAGAATGCTTTCTAATTCTCAGCAAACTTGAAAAGCTAAGTGAAAAAAATAAAAGAGTTACTCCAATTTTTCATTAATAAAATATAAGGAATAATATGTATTTGAAAATGTTTATTGCCAAAAATCTCAGTATATTTTTATAGTTTACTTATGTTTCCCAAGTTTTGACATTTCTTGGTCTGTTTGACTTATTTTTCCACATTAGGCTCAAAATAAAGTAGCTAAGGTGTTTAAACTTTTTCCCCCACCTTCATTTTTTCCCCGATGTTTTCAACTTAGCCGATCCTGTATCTCCATGACCCTTAGAATGCTGTTTTGATTAGGTATTTCTGCTACTTAGAGAACTCTGTCCTGTGTAATGTGCATGATGTGCATATGCATATTCCATATGTAGAACATAGTGCCTAGTAAATTATGTGACTTAATTTTCCACAATTTTAAAGCGAATACTTCATATTCTAAGACTATTTTAATTATTTTTTAAACATGAAAACAAGGAGGAGATGAAACTCTCAAATCCAACTCATTGACTAAATGGGCCTTAAATGTGGTCAAGCCTGACCCTAGTTTCATCCAACACCTGTCACTTCTCATGGATGTCTAACTCTAATTGGAGCTAATCATTCATTAGACTTTCTCATTTATTAAAACTTTCTGTAAGTCTCTTCCACTAATAATAAATTCAAGAAAATAAATGATGTCTGTGCAGACATTAAGAAAAGTTCTTTGTTAGGCAACTGTCCTAGAATACTCAGTTCATTTATTTTAGATAATTATTTGAATTAACTCGACTTCCCAATATTAATAAAATCAAACTATCATTATCTGTCATTTATTTTTATCTTTTATAGCTTGAATCATATATCCTCCCCTAAGAAATAGACTTAGTAACATTAACCTTATGAACAGGCCATGGAACCCATTCCCTATGGCAGTTGATTCACCAGTTAAATGAGCATATGTGCACTTTGGGTTTGAAAAGAGAGGGGCTAAGTTGCTGATGTGGGCAAGTCACACACTCAGCTCATAATGTCTTAATTAAATAAGCATTGTGCTTTCTTAATTCTAGTATACTAAAATCTACAGCATCCCTTAGGAACTTTTAAAATACTCAACACAGCCTTAGCACCTCATTTAGCAACCATTGACTTAGGCCAGTGATTTGGATGGATAGTGTGTGAATTCAATTACTTTGAAATAAAAAAAAACAAATAGAAGTCAAGTTAATTATCATATTGCTTTGTTTGGGATGCTTTTTTAATTTAGGAAAAGGGGTGGGAGAACAACCTATGATCAACTCTTTTTCTTCAGCTGTCAGATATCAAGGCCTTCACATAGTAAACAGTAATTTTGCTGCTAATATCATTTCTGTCTCCAGGAACAATGGCCCCATCATTTATACCACCAGCATCATCCTCCATAAAGACTTTCTGAATTGAAGCCATGGTCATAGTTTTGCTCAAATGCTCTGTAGTAATAACAGAATATGTGAAGTATCTGATGGTACAACAACCTTGTTTTTTTTTTTTGTTTGTTTTTTTTTTTTTTTTTTTTTTTTTTTTTTTTTTTTTTTTTTTTTTTTTGAACTAGGACTCGCTACATGCCCCAGGTGGGACTCGAACCGCGATCCTTAGCCCTGGCCTATATAGGCTGAAGCTTACAGGCATGAGCCACTGTGCCCGGTCCGGTACAACAACCTTTTGTTTAGGAATTGAAACTACCTAGAAGGAGCCTGGGTAAGATAAAGCAGAACATCTGCGAATCATTTACGTAGTTAAGATAATTCAGGATCATGTGCCATTGGAGGAAAATTGGAGGTTAGTATTGCTAACAACCATCTAGGTAAATAAGATGTAGGACTAAAATCAATAAAAAGGTTTCAATAAAAACAAATGTAAACTGCACAATTGTTCCATGGGGATGAAGATGGAGCTATAATGAATGATAAATAGAGTACAAGTCAACAATGTGATGGTGTCCTATAAAATCCCAGCTATTGCATTGGAGTATCTTAATAGGAAGAGTGTAGATGGAATGAGAGGCAATTATATTGCTCTACCCACATTTTTAAGCCTCAGTTGGATAACTATGCTCAGTATTTGTTCCTCTGTTTGAAATAGAATCAGAGATAAATTTGAATGAGTTCAGAAGAGAGCAACAAAAATGATAAAAGGTTTGGAAAATGAGATCTATAAGGCAATATTAAGAGACCTCGGTATGTTCAGAATGAAGGAAAGATAAGAGAGAAGCAGAGTAACTACTAATGTGTAGGGGAGAGATACCATAAATGAGAGAAGGGATCAGCTATTCCCACCAGTTACTCTAGAGTTGTGTAAGTTGGGTTTGTGCTGCTGTTGATAAAAATTAGGTTGAATTTTAAAAACAGCGTTGTAAGAACAGCTTAGCATAGAAACAGATACTTGTAATGATTAGGAAAGCCAACTTATTAAATCATTTCAAAGTATCACTTTTTTTGCAGTTTCAATACTGTGAAAACACAATGGCTCAACTTCGCTCTATTTTACATTAATCATAGTAGCACAAATAAGACTATTTATTTGTACTTTATTTCATGTCACTATTACTAAAAAGGAATTTTTTATTATGTAGACATTTTTCTTTGTTAGAAGCTTTGTCTTCATTTAGGCAGTGGAAGTGTTTTTCCTTTCTTCAATGTGTTCCTGTTCTTTGATTTTTCTTCACACTTATATTTTTATTAGATTTAGATTCTGATACAAGGTGTAATGATATTAAATGATGTGAGCAAATGCTCTGAGTCAAAAGCATTATAAGAAATCTTTCTGTATTTTCATAATGCCCCAATTGGGCAGTTTCAGCAAACTAAGGTAGAGTACTGAGATGCAGAAAATTGGGCTTGCAAATTGGAAGGCAGTATGGTTTTTTTTTTTACATTAGGCTTTATTATATTTATGATTAAAATAGATCTGAGTAAACACCACCCAAATGTTCTCTGCATTTAGGGCAGTGTTTTAGCAAACTGATATTCAGATGCTCTATTTTTGTGAAAGGAGAATACCACTACTTTTAAGAACAAATAGTGGCATTTACTTTGAGTTCCTAGCATATCAGAAGTATTTAAAAATGTTGTTTCCTCTGTTGATCTTCCTCACAGATTTGGAGGTTATGGGATATATGGTAAAAGATTTGCTGTCTGGTGAGGATCCACCTGGTGAGGATCATGCTTTAGAGACAGTCAACTTTCTTCCTATTGTGTCCACCATTACAGAAGAGGCAAGGGAGCTTCCTGGGGGTCTCCTTTACAATGACACTAACCCTATTGTGAGATCTCTACTCTCCCAGAGGCCTCACTGCCTAGTATTATCACATTGGTGATTAGGTTGAGACAAATGAATTTTGACTTAATGTAAACATTTGTCCATGACAATGTATTGTTCCAGTGTTTCGCCAAATGGTAAGTGAAATAGATTAAGATGGTATATAGCACAAAATGGTAACAAAGTAGCTCCAAACCCACATAATAAGAGAGTTAGGTATTCAAGTCTCATTTAATATTTGATTATACCAAGAGAAGTCTCAGTTTGGTGTTAATAAAGCTTTTGCAATTTTATAAATATGGAGTAATTTCCTTTTTAACAAACAAACAAAACAAAATGATAAAGCATAGGCTTTAGGCTCAGAGCTTTCAACAGAATCTGGGCAGATGATGGTAACATTATTTTGCTTTTGCAATATTTTCATGTTTGTTTATAGCAAGCAATACTTATCTCCAAGCATAATAGGAATATATTTTCCAATTAAAATAAATACAGTTAAGTTTTAAAAATGCGTGCATATGAAAGAAAATATTATTTAAATAATAGTACAGATGCTGTGTAACTATGGCAAAATTATGAAAAAGGATGACTACACTGGAGAAAAAACATGCTACTCTAAATATAACCACAAAATTTTGTATCACCCCTGGCAAAAGTGTCCCTGCTGGACACTTTGAAATTTTGCTCTGCAAATGTAATTAGCATATTCTTTTGAAATCTGAAGTTTTTAACTCACTATGACTATAAAGCCATTGACTCAGTATTAAATAAGCTTAGTTTCTCAGAGCTCATGAAACTTGTAATCTTATTCTGATAACTGTTTACATTCTGAAATTTATAACTATATTTCAAACTGTGACAGTTTTACACTGAACAATTTTGGCACAACTCTCTTTTCCTTATAATTTCAAAACCCTTCATAACTTTGAATGTCACTGTCTATAAATTATTTTATAACCAATGTTTGTGATAGATATACAGGAATTAAGTAAATTGTTAGACTACCAATAAGTAAATTTTCCAGGGCTTATCTAATTGTTCTGGTACAATTTATTTTACTATTTTTTTTAGCAATGGACTCCTTTTAAATGTATATTATACTTGTCACAAATAAAGTATATCTAAGCTAACTTGTTTTATTTACTTAAACATTTCATGAAAAATCATTATGACCAAAGAAGAGTTGGATAAAACTGCAATATTTGCTCAAATATTCTTTCATTCAGAGAAATGATAAGTGCTAAGAAATAGATGAAATAAAATATACTCTTTTCCTCGATTACTTACAATATAATGAAGGAGCCAAACAGTCAAGCAATCTGATAGTAAGAGAAGTGCTTAGGAACACACAATGCAGGTATTCATAGTTATCCTTAAATTTTGAGGTTTTAAAATGTTTTTACTGTATTTAAATTTCATGCTAGATCAGAACTCAGATTTTTGTAAAATAGTAATATAATAATAATTAATAATAATAATAATGGTGGTGATGATGATGATGATGATGATGATGATGGGAACTGGAATTATCCAAGCAAAATGGAATTCTCTGAATAATCTGATCTGTAATACTTATCCTCTCTAGTGTGAGTTGGGAACAGAGGTGGTAAAATTATAAGGCATTACCTTAATGCTTTACTTTCATCTTCTTTCAAACACTTTAAACCTCATAACATGTCCCTACAAGTGTTATCTTCTTGTTTTTATAATGGCCCACCAGAAGAGATATCACCCCACTTTACAATTGAGAAAACAAAGTCCAATAAAGCTAAGTTGACCATTATGAATTATGCAAAAACTAACAATATCTGGGTTTGAATTTAGGTGTTTCCACTATGCTGAAGTTGAGTCCATCAATTTGTAACATCAAAAGTAGATTATCCAGAATTTTTAAAATTTTTGTAAGTGAGGAAGCACAAATCTAGAAAAGATGAGTGGTTGATTAATTGAAGCCACATTCCTGGATGATTGAGAAAAAAATGTATTTAAATAAGAAATATTCATTATAAATTTTCCTGATAAGTTATGATAAATTGAGAGGATTTAGTTGAACTGTTAGCTCAGTTACTAGACAGAAATTGTGTTGTGGAAAGATCATTAAAAGTTCTATTTCTACCATACTGTGAACTTTTTGTGGAAGCTGTGGACACAATCATTGCTGGTTCTTTATAGGATCTCTATTAACTCCACTTGCTAGAAATATGGGGAAGGGGCACCAGGTACTGATAAGCAGTTTTTTATATCAGAAAGAAAAATAAAATAAGAGAAAGGCTACAGCCCCAAATACGCAAGATCCAGGAATAGACAGAACTATATTCTGAAATTTCTGTGACATTTGTACCTCTTTCTGTCAGTTCCATTGCATAAGACTATTCTTGGTGGTAAAGTGGTTAGGTATAGAAAGAGATTACTTTGTATTTCAAAAACAGTAAGGACATGGAACTTTCTATAATTCTTAAAGTTTATCATTTCCTTAATGTTTCTCAATACATTTCTCTTGTTTTTTTTCTTTTTTTTTTCAGTTTTTATTTTTTATTGATTTGTCACAATTGTGCATTAATTGATCCCTCCTCCTCCCTCCATATCCCCCCTCTGTATCCTCCCTTCAGTCACTCCTCCCATTTTTCTGCAAATTGTTGGTTGGTTTAAGTTGATGTTCAGTTGTTGGTTGTTTGGCCTGTTGTTCACCTCCCCCGCCTTCTTCCCCCTCCTCCTCTCTCGCTCCAT